>AYEL01038416.1:0-28885 GCA_000484575.1 Olivierus martensii
AGAGTGGAAAGCCGAAGCGTTTCCACGCGGCCAATCCGGCCGACACACTTCAATTTTTGTTCTGTTTATTTCGGAATCTTTTCGGATATTCATTTTCATAATTGGAGAGCATTGTTCGAAAATGTCTTTCGATATTTTTCTTTTTTGGAATAGCAACAACTGAATTACATATTAGACAAGAGCATTTGGTAATCAACCATGGAAAAAAGAAATCAAGTTCCCATTCATTATAGTAATGATAAGTTTTAATTTTCTTTTCTAAGTTTAGATTTTTAATTTAAATAATTGAAGAAGTTTATTTTTTAATAAATTTAACCCTTTTAGTACCAACAACGATATACTATTGTCCGGACCTGAGTAATTTAACAAAGAAAGAAAAGGCATTTGAACCTGTAAACGCATTTACCAATAAAATTTGCTTACTCATCGAAATAATCTTCATTTATTGTTTATGATATATTATTATATTCTACCGATTGATCTGATCTATTATTACTTAATGAATGATAAAAGACACAAAGAACGAAAACACTTAGGGATAACCTCACTGTTCTTGTTTCAATAAGAATAGAGATCACCTTTACTACGTATTATAAAGTGGAATTTTAACAAGCGAGTTGATCGGAAGATGGTCGGAGGCTTGCGATCGACTAAAAACTTATCGAGATCGACTGGTAGTTCACGATCGACTGGTTGAGCAGCCCTGGTATAGAGTATGACAAAAACATTGAATGGGATTTTGTATCTAAATATGTAAATTATAAATTACAAGTACAGTAATAAAATGCAAATACAGTACCTGTACTTTTATAAATTTATTTTATGCTATTTTTTACAATATCTTACAATTTTGGGCGCGTTCCAAACCTCAACAGCAAGGGTGCATCCAGTTGGTAAGCAGCTGACTCAGCAGACCGTCTAGCTGTCCAACTGGACGGTCCGCTTAGTATAAGTGACGTCATCAATTGCTGAGTTTGCTAATAAGCGAAGTCAGCGCTACATTTGTTTGCTACTTTAGCTGAGTTTGTCATCTAACGATTATGATTGTTTGTTTAAAATAGATAAAATTTATATAAACTTTTTAATCTAAGTTTTCTATTGTTTTAAAATTTAAATTTGAAACAAGGATTTGTGAGAAATAAATTTTCTAAGAAATATTTAGTTTAACATTGTTATATATTATTTTGAATCAATGCATCTTATCAATTAAAATAAGTTTTTAAATCATTCTATTTATACAATTAGAATTGCTAATGCTTATTATTATTATTATAGATGTCACTTTCCAACAAAATTTACTAGAAAAACTGATACAAGAAATCCTTTATAGTTACTTTTTTATCTTTCGAATTATTATTAATTTTTAAATTCCAATGGATGCTTATAGCAGTCAAGTGTTCAGCGTTTGATTCTGCAGTTCTCTGAATTATATTCATTAAAGAAACTTCCACAGAATCATCTGTTAATTCATCAATCAAATGTATTAAACCTTTTTGTTTGAGAGCAGCCATTTTGCTTTTTAAAAATTTTTATAAAAAAATATATTAATAAATTAAAAAATAGGGTGCGTTCCAAACCTCAACAGCAAGTCATCAATGATTAGTCTCTTTTGACGTCAGAAATAACTCAACATCAGCTTGTTTCTGTTTCTGTTTAACGTCGTTGTTTCTGTTTGACGATGATAATGATTTGTTACACTCTCTAACTTTTAAAATCTTATCATTTAGCAGGAACTAGTTTTTCTGCAACGTTAGAAAACGATGTAAACCGATGTCAACATATTCACCACCTCTAAATTGCGATGACTTTTTAGCATCGGTTTACACCGTTTTTCTAACGTCGCAGAAAAAAATAGTTCCTGCTAAATGATAAGATTTTAAAAGTTAGAGAGTATAACAAATCATTATCATCGTCAAACAGAAACAACGACGTTAAACAGAAACAGAAACAAGCTGATGTTGAGTTATTTCTGACGTCAAAAGAGACTAATCATTGATGACTTGCTGTTGAGGTTTGGAACGCGCCCTTTTATCTTCGTATTGTTTTCAATATGAAGATAAAAATTATCATATTTTGAATTCAGAAAAATTAAACTTGTTAAAAAATCAGGGAATAATATAATAAATACAATAATGAAACAACTTTTCATAATAATTTATATCAGAATATTCCTAATTCATTCAAAATTATCATCATTTTTTTAATTTTATAAGAAATTCTAAGATTATATAAAATAATACCTTTTAAAATACTTTTAGAAAAAGTCTTTATCATCTTTCTACTGCTCTAGACGTCGAGACGATTGAATCGGATATGATAAATTTAAACTTTAATTAGATCAATTAACACATTTTTTTATTCCTCAGAAAAATTTCTGTACGATTTTGCAGCACTAACGCCCGAAAACTACGTCATTTTATTGACGTCATTTGCGAATCACTGATTGGTTAAGAAATTCAATTTCTCGGGACGAGAGATGTTTAAGGGAACAACGGTATTTTAAGCCGTGGCTTCGCTAGTCTCAGTTTCTAAAATCGGTTATCAGCGGCTGTTTATTGAAGCCACGGTCTAAAGCGTAAGCCATAGCCTGTTAAAACTTCGTTTCTGTAATCGGCCCTTAGAGTATTAAGTGGCGGTTTGAAAAAAGCACTTCCACAGGTTGTCCACCCATGCGGAGTTGTCATTCGGTTTGTAAAGGACAGTGAAAGACGGCTTGGGCCCGGGCCCCATGATAAATATTTCCAAGAATCGAACTCGGGTCTTCCAGCGTGGAAAGCCGAAGCGTTTCTACGCGGCCATTTCGGCCAGCATTCTTACTGAATGGAAAGTGGTATCATAGGTTGACAAAAAAAACCATCTCAGAGTTGACTTATACATTACATCAACCATAATGTGGTTCATGTAGGGCGAATGCTCTACAGGCTTATTTCGCCCCACCAGGGAAAAACAAGCCTATGGAACAGTCAATGGTCCTCCTCCTACAGGGTGTCCATTCTGTGGAAGGGTCAGCCGGGTTGTGGAGGACGGAAATCGACGGGCCGGGCCTATATGACAAATATTTTGAAGTGATAGAACCGGAGATTCAACCCGGCATGGCCAATCCGATTAATTAGTTTTCCTTCTATTGTGAAGGAGGATTTACGTTAGATATAAGTGGACTATGAATTAAAAAATTAATAGTTATAATTGTTCAACTTTAAATAATTTTATTTATTATTTTATCAGTAATAATACATAACAGTCGTAACATAACATCTTGGAAATTGTAATAAATTACAAAATTTTCGTGCACATAATTGTAATATTATATAAACTTCAAACTTCACTACACACAAAAATGAAATATCTATTAATATAACAAATAATTTAATATTTTCAAAAATAACATATTAATAGGAAAATACAACAATTTACAAGAAATATGTTTGGCGTGCTTTAAGAGCAAATTCCGATATAATAGAGTGTAAATCAGTTTCATCCAATAATTTATGCTCTATTGCTATAACTGATAAATTTGCTAGGCATTCTTTTTGCATTGTTCTCTTAAATAGTTTTTGATTATCTTCAATTTGGAAAAAGAACGTTGGCCAGATGCTACAGAAACGGACGGAGTTAAAACGATCCTAAGTGCGACAAATAAATTAGGGAATATGCCTTGAAGATCGTTTTTAAAAATATATTTAACACTTTATACGGATGTGAAATAATGTTTTCTGCTTTTATATATGTCATTACTGATAAAATTTCATAAAATAAATCATGTCCATCAATATCGGATTCTTTTCTTTGCAGATCAGTTAATTTCAGATGAAGATCTTTGCATGATTCTAATATTTGCCTTGATTCGTAAAATATTAATTCAGTTAATTATTTCGTAAAATGACGTTAGAATTGATTATTATTTTTTAATTTATCTTCTTCAAATTAATAGAATTTTCAAATTTACGTATTAAGGAAATAAGTTTCGTTTTTCCTCCCATTTCGTTTTATTGGTTTTTAATTTTATTTTATATCTTGTTTTATGTTTTGCGACATTCAGTTTGGACCCTCTAACTTTGGCCGCCCGTGTGCGATGCACGCCTTGCACATATAACAGGCACAGCACTGTATATAGTAATGATTTATTCGAAGTTTAGCGGGCTATGGCAGTGCTAAGGAACTTTTAACTGCTTAGCATCATTAAAGAACTTACTTATTTACTTTCGGAAGAAAACGGAGGCTTATAAAATAAGGCCCATTTCTGTCTACGAGCTCCCACTAAAATCTTTTGAAGTAATTAGCAGAGTTTCATGAAATTTTGCTGTCATTAAAAGATACCTCGACAGCGCATTCTTTAATCGCATAGGATCATTTAATCATGCAGTATGGGATTTAATTTTTATCAAAATTTTAGTTTATATTATTGAAAATAGATGGCGCTACGTGTTAAGAAAACGTGCATTATTTTTGCCATCCATATTGTCACACTTATAACATCATAGTACTTCTGTGACATCATAGTGACGCAACAATGGATGCCGTCATAAACACCCGATTATTTTTGATATCACGATAACATAACAGTGAATGGCATCACATGATGTCATGTTGCCACAATGATAGAATCATCGTGACGTATATGCTGGCTAGATCAACGTTATAAATTGGACACTTAAAGCCAATGTATCCAAATGTTAAATATAATAAATGAAAAATAAATGATACATTCGGAAATTAAGCTTTTTTAGTTCTTTCTGAAACTGCTTGTTTATTTATTATGGGTTAGCGAGATATCGGTACCTAAATTTTGGCATATTAAAAATATCCTGATTATCCAATTATATTGTATCTTCGTATATTTCTAATCCTAGAGTAGAAAATTATGTATCGATTTGTTTTCCTCTTCAAGGCGACTCAATGGTCAGAACGGACGTGTCTATTTTTAGTTTCCACTATGCATGTTCGAACTGACAGACTTTATAACCGATCAACTTCCAGTAATCCTGCGAAGTAGGTACTACCTTTTTGGAATGAACTGTACCTCAGATCAAACTAAGGAATGTAAAGCAAGTCGAGTCTGATTTCACAGATTTAAAAGTAGAAAGGTAGACTTTATTCCAACATCCAAGGGCTAATGAATTGAGTGTATTGTGTATAAAATAATAAATTTTGTAATTTAGTGTGTTATGCAATAATAAAATACATATAGTAAAATAAATAATATATTGTATTTTTCTCATCTCTCCCATTAGAGGAGTTGGGATGGGGAGTCCGACAATGAATTAATCTATCTTCCATAGTCTTATATAGGAAATATTGTCCCGCAATTCGACAGTTTCTCAAAGACATTAGTACGGCGACGGATTAGTGTCGAATTGCGAGGCACCACTGTACTATTTTATTCTCAATCATCACTATCAATCTGGAATCATGATAATTAAATTCTTAAAAATATAAATATTCTTTGTTGTTTTATAAAACAAAAACGTTTAAGGCTTTTAAATTATACATTATCAAGATTTATTTAAAACCTAATTACGATTATTCAAGCGGTAAGAATAAAATCCATTTATCAAAATCGCGATAAAATTTATGTATTTTAATTCGGAATAACAAAATAACCACAGAGTTTCATTATTTAATTATGAATAATTAAAAAATAAATACGATTATAAAAACAAGAATTTCCGGAAAGAATTAAAATCGTCTACTTTCCAAACGTGGCCTTTATTTTCGAAATTAAAAATTCGTAAAATATTTTAATCATATATTAAAATATTTTGACGAAATATTTCAATAACCTAAACGTAAAAAATTCAATAGCCTAAACGTCAATGTTTGCTAAACGTCAAAAAATCTATTAAATGGTTTGATAATTTTATTGTCAATACTGTACTAATATAGTTATTATTATTATTGTTATTATATATTAGTTGGCGTAATAAATGCTGCTATAGAATGTTTAAATACAATTAATTCATCCATTAATTTATATAAATAATAGCCTAAATACAATACGTTAATGGTTCTCAACTGTCGGCCGGATTGGCCGCGTGGAAACGCTTCGGCTTTCCACTCTGGAGGACCCGGGTTCGAGTCTCGGGTCCCACCCCTTGAAAATATTTATCATGGGGTCCGGGCCCGGCCCGTCGATCCCCGTCCTCCACAATCCGGCTGACCCCTCCGCAGGGGTGGGCAGCCTGTGGAAGGGCTTGTTTCGCCCCGCCACTTAGTATTCTCCCTGAATGGAAAGTGGCGTCATGTGTTAACAAAAAAAAAAATGGTTCTCAACCACTGTGTCATACTTTTGACGGTGTGTCGCGAAAAATTAAGAATGAATTGTATGTATGTATAAGAATTGTATAATATAATTGTATAAATCATATATTAATAGTGAAACGTGGTTGGCTTTTGCAGTCGAACCATTGTACCGATTCCTATAAATAGAGTATCGTTAGAAAAATCTAACCCTCGAATTTCTGTGATAGAAAAAATATTTTTCGTTATTCATAACTTAAAAATTAAGGAATAAAAATCAAATTAAAACTATAGTTTCTCTAAAAAGACAAAATCCGCAGGTGGCGCTATAACTTAATAAGGGCTAAAGTACTAGATAGGGAAAGTAGCGATACACTTTTTCGGTGAATTTGCCGACAACGCAGCACTACCATAGGCTGCTCAATATCACGTGACCTTCTTTCTGCCATTTTTGTGCAAAGAATCCCGTTCGTTTGTATATCGGCGCATCCTAAATTGTCAATAGAATATAAATATCATAACTTTTTATCGATATGATGGGCTGTTAGGTAATGGAATGTAAAAGTAAATCGAAAGAGACATTCATATTGAAAATTAATATACTAAATAAAATAAATGAAAAATATAATCAGACATGGATAAACAGATACAATCCCCGATCAAAGTAATATTATCAATAAATATTTCCGTCGATAATTTTTAAATGAAACTTCTTATAGATTTTAAATGTATTTAGGCGTGTATAATTGTTCTCGATTAAATCAATTATTGATTATGTATATCATTAATAAAAATTTTTTAATAAAGCAATTCCATTTCAGCCAAAAATACATAGTTCATTGATTTAAAGAGTGCGTGCCAAACTCATTTTAATTCAAGGGCCTTTTATTAAGGCTATTAGATTGCCCCGCGTCACATCACACTTAAATTTGTTTGAAATTACATTTTAGAGTAAGGATTCAGAAATATAGATAGGATAATTAAAACATTGTATAATCAAATGAACATATTACAAATATATATACAGTAATTACTACATAATTGCTTTTAATTATACACTGTTTTTTTAATTTAATTCCTCGCTATCAATTTTTAATTTTCTATTAAACGTTAAAAGTCACATTTTCTGTACAAAAACAAAATCTTTCATTAAAATTTTATAAATTCAAATATCCATAACTACTTAAATTTTTTTAAATAAATTAATAACACAACAAATAAATCTTTACCAAGCCAGTTAGCGCGTCCTTTATACTCGTCCTTCAAAGAGGGATTGTTTGGAACTTGATTATTGTATTTGTCTATCAAAAAAAATAAGAAAAAGAATATACAGGTTTCTGATTTATGGTTTTTTGTTTTTTGGTAAGAAATTTTGAACAAAATGATGTAGTCCTTGCAGGAAAGCACTTTTTTAGTAAGAAATTTCGCACAAAACGGTGTAGTCCTTGCAAGAAAACAATAGTTTGTGTCACCGATCTAAAAGATCAGTATCATCTGTTGCATACGTCCGATAAAGCCAATCGAAAAAACTCGTGCAATTATATTTCATTAAAATCAAACTAATATATAATAGTTTATGACATTGCTACGAAGCGAGAGATATTTTCTATTATCTCATAACATATTGTTCTTATTTTCATTTTAGTTAAGAGCGTTGGGGGCCACAAAAAATCACATTGAGGGCCGCCAGTTTGACACCCCTGATTTAAAGGCATATGGATCTGTAAAGACTATTTCTGTTTTCTAATATCACATTCATTATTTTTATTATGAAATAAAATATTTTTGTACTCGTATATTCATTAAACTTAAATTGTACTTTTATTAAAAAAAATTAATTTATCAATAAACCATACATTTTATAAAACTATATATGTACTGTACACATATTTGAGTCATACTAATGTATCATTATCATACTTCATCCATGTTAAAGTATACATTTCAAATTTCAAAAATCTATCACCAACCATACATTATTTTTAATGTTGTGCTTGTCTAAAGATATACAATTATAAAAAAATTGCGGTAGAATTAAAACCGTATAATCCATTCACTACAAACTTTAAAGTATACCCTTTAAAAACTAATATTAAAAAGCTTCTATTATTTTTAATGCTGTGCGTGTTTAAAGATATACAATTATAACTAAATTGCGATAGAATTACAAACCGTATAATCCATTCACTACAAATTTTAAAGTATACCCTTTAAAAAATATATTAAAATGATTAAGTACTGTACCATATCCGAGACCATACTTTAACATAAAATACTGTACCATATCCAAGATCATACCTTAACATACAGCATTATTATGTAGAACATGTTAATGATCTGTTAAAATATTATGTTATATATATATATATATATTATGTATATTGATTTTCTAACATATGCAATATATATATATATATATAGAGAGAGAGTATAATGCTCTAATATGTTGTAACGATGGTTACATTGTTCTAAATTATGTTAATGCTCTTCATGCATAGAGCATTAAATTATTAAATAAAGTTAAAGTTAAATAAAATAAAGAAATTAATAATAATAAAAATAATAGGTGATAGTGAAATTTTAAAGCTAAGTTCAAAAAATGCATGTAAATGATTTAAACATGTCAATTTATTGTTTTACTAGCAGACGACAAAGCTGCTCTTTGCACAAACATGGCAGAGTGTTGCTACTTTCCCTATCTAGTACTTTAATAAGGGCATGGTCTATAAATATATATTTATCATAGATATTTATAGGCCATGATAAGGGCCGCCATTTAATCCGCCACTGGCCCCGGGTACCAAAGATTCTGGGTACGCCACTGCATGCACCTACTGATAAATGCACTCCTATATACAGTAGGGTTCGTTTTTTAAATTCAACACTCTCTACCACTGATGTATATCTAAAATGACGTCATAACAATCCATCGGTGGATGCTAAAGTATCTGTTTTTAAATTCAACCCTTGCGCATCAAGATGGCTGACTATTTGGATGTTATTTTGTCTTCTGCTGCTAGTCAACTTTTTAATACCCACATAGAGATTATTTTTTAAAATGCAAAAAAAATATCTGCTGTGGAACTATCAGCATACACACCATAAACTAATTCTCCAATCTTTAGATTTATTTTTTATATGGAAGCAGCCATCTTAAAAAAATGACGTCAAAGTCTGTATCCACCAGCGTCAACCAAACAAATATATGGTTGATGTGGTGAATTAGTGTTGAATTCATCAGTGACGTCACTGGCGAATTTACAAACAGTTTAATAAACATGATTTACATCACTGGTGGAGTGTTGAATTTAAAAACACGCCCATACAGTTCAATAATATGATGCTATTTTTTAACAGCAGATGGTGTTGGTGTCGAGAGTTACTGATATACGCACTTAATATATTCTTTAGAATATTTAGATTAATATATTTTAAAATTGCTTAAAACACATACTTCAATGCAATATTTTTGCATTGAAGTATGTGTTGTTTATAATGCTTTTTTAAGAAAAAAGTAAAATACAAATTTTATCTAAAATCTATCTTACGAATTTGAATTTTAACTATTTATTTTTCCTTTCTCTTTCATATAAAAAAAAAAGAAATAATTTATAATGATTCCTTAATACTGTGTCTATTAAGGTATATACCGTAAATTTTTGAAATGCATTTTATTGCATATTATACCAAATTTATACATATTGTCATATTTAATAGCACTCGATATATAAATAAATTTATTTAGAAACTCCTATGATGATAACAGTGACATGTAATAGTTTAATATTTTGAATTTTTAACAATTTAATAATATAAATGCAGTGTTATCTTTAAATCAACAAAAGATTAAATTTTGTATTTATTTAATTTAAATCGTATAGCACGGAAAAGTTTATTCGATATTACTGTTATATTTGCTTTTTTTTTTAAATTTATCTTCCAATTAATAATATTCCTGTTTTAAACTAACAAAAAAAGAAAAGGAAGAAGAAAAGAAAGATGACACTATAAGCCAAAAATTACTTAAAATGATACAGGGAAAAGAAAATTTAAAATAAATTTTGTGAAAGCTGACCTAGATAATTCTTAAATAAAGAAACTGGTTTTAATATATAAACCAGTCCAAGTTTAAAAGTATAGGTTAAATTATCAAGAGTTAAATTTAGCATTTCTCATAAAACAAAGTAACCTAATACTGCACTTAATTCTTTCTTGTCAGATAAATTTTATTATTTTGTCTTTATCTTATTATTAGTACATTCGGATATACCACTTACATCAATCTTTATAAAAAAAGAGAGAGAGATTCAAATAGGAATCTTGGCAAAGGAAGACAGGTAACAAAGATAATCTGACTTGTGAGAACTAAATATAGATTGGTAAAACTGGACATAGAAAAAATTAAAATAACAAACAAATAAATTAAACAAATTCCAATAAATCCTTTTATTTAAATATTTATAAATCACTTGAAACGATTTATGAATTAAAGGAAAATAACCGTATTTAGTGAAAGGAGCGAGAAAGTTATTCGGATGAATGGCATTAAGAGAAGTAAGCACACTGACCCCTTTGAATGTGGTTCGTCTCGTTTCATTGCATTCGACATTTGACTTAGTTCGAAGTTAGACGCAAAATTATTTTTTAAATTTTATAATTAAGCTTCATGTAAAAAAATCACCTCCACAGATCGTCAGAGTGGAGTAAGTAGAGTTATTCTGTAACTTGGATCAGGTAATCATATAATGTTATTAATTATACTTATGTTAATTTTAAGATATTTTCCCAAAGGGAAATCGGTAGATAATTTCGAAATTATTAAGTAAACTTGTATATCTAATTATGGCATGAATAAATATAAAATAACAAAGGACTAGTATCCGGTGTGCATGCACTTGGCTAAGTATATGATCTAGTACATTCGCACCTGGCAGATCATGTGATCCAGTACACATGCACCGAGAGATATGCGGATAGTGCAAAGTAATGAATAATATTTCATTTTCAAAGAACATGAAACTTTCCCTCTTATATTTGTTTACTCAAATATAGAATTTAACGCAAATAATAAATTTTTAAAATTTATTACCAAGCTTACTTCTATATAACTTCAAGGGCATACTGTTTATATTAAGACAGGTTTTTTTTTTTTAAATTAGACTGTCTAAGCAAGAGGAAAATTCATTATTATTAAAACCTTTGTTTAATTTTTTCCTAGAAGTCCATTATTTCTATACATTTTCCTATACATAGGTATTAATACATAGTTATTTTAGAATTTAATACATATTGTAGTTAATTTGCTGTAATTTAATATCAATTAAAAGTCATAATATATTTATACTATAATTGAAATTCAGAATTAATTTTATAATTTATATAAAGAAGATGATGCTATGTTAAATACGTATATAAGCCACCTTTGATTTTGATGCTATTATTATTGTAAAGGCCTATAGCTTTAAAATCATTTAATACAGTATATCGTACGTTTTATCAATTAACTTGAAATATCAGATTCAAACCAAGCCAATACTGTACTTAGCTATTAAAACTCTTAAATTTCTTCTTCATAGTAAACAGTAATAATAAAAGTTTTCTACTTTTGAAGTCAATTTTATGACCAGTAATAAAATCACAAAATTTTTTCCTTCATATTAATAGATACTACTTCATTAATTTAATTTTTATAATATATTAGCAAGTTATAAAATTAAAAATAAAATAATAATGATTTGAAATCAGAAATAACATTTTATTTTAATAATTTAAATCAAATAGAATTTCGAAATTGCTTATTTTAGTAATTTTTAAAACAATTTTGCAAAAAAAATTAAGAAAGCAGAGAAAAAATGAAAGGATGTTTATACAAAATTTGGCACACTTTCTCAGACATCTGGCAAGTAATCATTCCTTTCTGTAATTTAGATATATAGTACTGTATTCTAAATTTATTTAACAGTATATAATAAGGATATTATTATGGTAATTTGTTATACCAATTAATGCATTAATTATCGAAACGTTACGCCCTAAGTAGTGTAAACAAATTGAACAAGAAAATAATTCTCTGTTGCTTATTTCATCTTCTAAATTTATTTGTACTTCTACTTTTATTACATCATAATTATATAGAAAATAATTCTTTCATCATTAAGAGTTACACAAAAAAAAATAAAAAATAAAAAAAATTCAATTATTTTTTACGTTTCTTGATTTTGTTGGTTCGTGACATTAAAAATTTAGGACATTTTTATTTCAGTATTTTTCTCGTGATTTTAAAATTTCCATTATGTAACCGGCAATAAATACTATTTTATCATAAAGTGCATTTTTATTTATAACTCATTTAGGTTATGAAATCACGTATTGCAAAAACATAAACAAAGAATAATTGTTTAGAATAAACGGTTAGTAAAGCAGGTTAAAAATTATTCAATTTTTTAAAGAAATGTAATTCACTCAGATTTTAATTTGTAAGAATATGCGACTTTTTATTTATTTTTTTATTAAAGCTTTCAACGAATTATTATTACATCGATCGATTTTTCTTTATTATATTTTCCTTCCTTCCTCTGCTATTTAATTCTTGACTGCTTTATGTAGAAAATGATTGGATTTGTACTAAGGTCAGAGAATATTAATTCAATTACAATTTATTTCTTTTTTTAATTAATTAATTTATTTTTCCTTTCTTCTAATATGCATTAATCTATATATGGCGCGACTGTATTATAAAGTTATTAAATTTTGAATATTTTAAATAAAGATTTATTAATGTATTATACTTTGAATCATAGCTTTATTATTTAACCATAATACTGTTTTATGGACGATATGAATAGGATTACAAATCTCTCAAATGGAGAATATAAAACAAAATTACCTAACTAAAAAGCATAATGAAATTTAGTTCTTTTTTCGCATTAAATTTTTTTCAGGTAATTAACTTCGGAAATAGTTAAGTTTTTAAATGAATATTTTAAATAATGGAATGAAAGATATAATATATTTTCAGTTCTCGTTAAACTGGTAAACTTATGCTATACTGTACTTTATATAATAACAAAGATTTATTTCCTTGTATGCTTTGTAACTTATGTAAAGTTTATTTAGCGTTTGTTCAGAATACAATACCTGATGACATCATCACATGCAAAAACTAAATCAAAGCCAATAAAATCATAGTTGTCAGCATTATAAGGAGAAGTACGCAATAGGAGAGAGAAATTATTCTTATAAATATAGTATTGAAACGTTTAAAAATAAATAAATAAAAATGTTTGATTTATTATTAAAAAGCATCATTAAATTCGTAAAATAGAGAAAATAAACTCTTATATTTTTAGAAATTTACATTAAAAATCTTTAAGGAGATTTTTTTCTAAGCATTACAATTTAAATCTTGCTTTTTTATATTTTCTTTCATAATTATAGGATATGCTGTTTTGATTTTTGAACCAAATTTAATTTATTTCAATTTTTATATGGTATAATATTTATAATAATTAATTTCAAAACATTTTTACAAGTTATCTTTTTAATAAATTCTGGGGTGATTGATTCATACCTAATAAACGTAATTATTGATTTAATAACATGTCAAATATAATTTAGTCCAGATATGATTTAAGAAGAATAAAATTTTAAACAAAGTGCCTTGACCTAAAAATATTTACAATGATAAAAGGTTAACTATACAATTCTAATACTCTCTTTCAGCATTAAATCAAGAAGCACTTAATCAAGAAATTTTATCATATATTCTATTTCAATTATTTCCTGTTTAATAGAAATTTTTCTTAGTCAACAAGTTCAAAGAATTATTTTGAAAGAATTAGGTAAGAAAATTTTTAAGCAGAATTTTCATAATGAGGCTGAGTTGTATCCCTCAATTAGATATGCCAGCATTCACACAACAAGGTTAATAACGATTTTTATTAAAATTTTTAAGTCAGAATTACATAGTGTATAAGGTAAGTTTTCTTTGCCTTTTTTTTTTTTATAAAGAATTGATTTTTACAAAAAAGAAAAAAGTAAGATTGAATTTGCCTTTTAATATATATATACTGTATATATTACAATAAAGCATTGCTTTAACTCGATATTAAATTTACGAAATTCAAATATATAACACTAATTATTTTTTTATTAATTTAAAACAAGAACAATTCACGAATTTTATCTTAAAAGGATATGAGTAAAGTAATAAGTCATGTGAGCTGTTAATAGCATGTGGTTTTGCATGATTCACATTCAAGTTTCTTGTTCACAACTTCTTAATAGTTTGAAAACTTTGTATAATATATACTGAAAAAAATCACCTATTATTATTTTCACCTTCTTCATTCTTTAGCAAAATTACTATTATTTTTATATTAAAATGAATTTTGATTGCAGAATTTTTTAATATTTCATGATTGCGTGATTTATTCTAGAGATATGTCATGATATCCAAACTGTAGTTTCTTCAAAAAACTAAATTTATCACATTTGCGTAACTTCCGTTTCTTGCTTGATTTTTGTACAGGTGATACAGGTTCATATGAATAAATTAAATTTTAATTTTAATGTTAAAAATGACTAAAACGCTATTAATTTAATAGATATATTTTAAATAAAAATATATATAAATGCAAAGTTTATCAAATATATTTTAATTTAATTAATATGAATTGTTTGAATATATTTTTTATGAATCTCAATTATTTGAAAAAATCTATGAAAGCCGTTTAAATCAATTTTTCAATATTTATCTCGTACTGGTTAGTGGAAAGAGGCTTTGATACAGCAATAAATCATTGGATGTTTGTGTGAAATTTATAATCTTTCATAAAGTGATATTAAATGCGATTTGCAGTTGAATATAAATATAAAATCGTTTAAATCATTTATGTATTTTCGAAAAAAAATTTAAATATTGCATTTTTTCAGTTTAATGAAATATTTTTCTGTGTGTAAGAATTTTATTGTTCAAGTCACGATAAGACCATTTACATCTTCTCTGAATTTAAGTTCAACGAACTAAGTTATGCATATAAGTAACTGTGATAATTTTTTCACAAAAAAATATAACATTATATTATAAAATAACATTATGTTATATAATTTAACATTTTTTTAATATAGTAATTGATATTCATTGTCTACTGCAATACATTGTTTTTAGCGGGAAGTTTAGCTTAATAAACTATGCTTAATAAGATATTCAGGTGTTTTCTGTACAGATGTAACGATTTGTACCTGATAATTGCAACAATAATTTAGAATAATCAATGGTGTTGTTCAAATTAATTAACAACTTAAGCTTATTTCTCTTTAAATAAATTGTCAATAAAAGATGAACTTTGAAACCCTTAAGTTTCAAACGGGAACAAGACGAGGCAGATTCTTATTAGACAGCGGTCTCAAACTCATTTTCTTCAAAGACCCACTTTAGACATCTTTGATTGGTTGGAGGGCCGCAAAAATTATAAAGTGATTTGTAAATGATAAATTTTTTTCCATATAAAACCTTCACTTCTAATTTGCAAATTTATTATGCTTTATTGAATTTCAATACACTATATTAAAAAAACTTAAAGTTTAGTAATTTACAAATATTTCATGAAAAATGATTGATTTTTTCTGAATAACTTTTATATGCTCTTGCAGTTATAATATTTATAAATGTGACGCGAGTCACGAGTTTAAGACCGCTACTAATAGAATAGGAACATAAAATATTTATTTATAGATATTTTGTACAAAAAGATCAGATATGATTTCGGATGTTTTAACATCCTTCATCAGTCTATTGGCTACATTGCTCAAAAAAATTTGAAATAGAAGTAAGCTTCCGATTTGCTGTAACCAGTACATGAGGTTTTCCACGGACATAAATTTTCGAAATTTACACAAACAGTAACACTACTAAGATTTTTAAAATTTTGTTCTTACATAACGGATAATAGAAGAGTAAGGAGACGTCGTATTCCATTACCCATCGTTACTATGTCTCTTTACTCTTCCATTATGTAAGAAACAAATTTTGCAAAATCTTAATAATGCTATTGTTTGTGTAAATTTCGCAAATTTATATCGGTGGAAAAACCACTATACGGGTTACAGCAAATCAGAAACTTATCTCTGTTTAGACGTTTTTTGAACAATTGTTGTCTACACCAATAGACTGATGAGGGATGTTAAAACATCTGTAATGCATATCTAATTCTGTTGTACAAAATGTCTAATGATGAAAGTTTTTATGTCCTGTTCTATTAAGAATCTGTCTCGTTTTGTTCCCGATTGAAACTTGAAAGTTTTAAAGTTTATCTTTTAGTGACAAGTTATCTACTTAAAAAAACCACTCCTATGATCATCTCTATGATTCTATTTAGTTGAAGTTAAATTTTTTTTCTTGTGACAAAATAATTGTAAAATAATACTAAAAATAGGTACGATGTTATAATAATTCTATTTTTACACATATTTTCATTATTGTGAAATGCATGTGCGAACTTATTAAAGAAGTCAGTCGGTTTCTGATGCAACCGACTATTTTCAAATAATTACATATAGCTTTCAATAATAAATTGCCTTCATATTCCTATTATAAATTATATAGTCCTATTATAATTTATTATTATTTTCATTTCACTTACGATATAAAATATTTAACAAATTCGCAAAAATTTAGCTATGATTTTCGTTTCTTGTTCACATAATAAGCAGTTCGGCGAACCCGAAAAGTTTTAACAACCGGTTCGGACCACTGGAAACAATGACCCAACTATAGATCATGAAGGACAGAGTTTTTTGATATAACATTGGATCGATGAACATAACAAAAGATATGACCAATGATGCCTAATGTCAAATTTATATACAATTTTCTCGAATTATTTATTTTTTTCCTGATTTTTAGTTTTTTTTTTTTTTCAAATAGACAGTGATATGACCATTTTAAAATCAGTATAATAATAATAGTGAATTATGCCCAGGAGTACCGATGCTTTCTGGGCATTTTTGATACAATTTTCCCCTGCTTTTCTTAACATATTATATTGATACATATCTATTACTTCATTTATTAAGTCAGAGTGAATACATCTATGACAGAGATAAGGAAAATATTGCCCGCGGTCCACATGCAATCCGTAGGCTATAGCTTTACAATTCGAATCACGATCTAATTTCAAAAAAGTGTAAAATATTTAACAAATTCGCAAAAAGCTATGAGTTTCGTTTCTTGTTCACATAATAAGCAGTTCAGCGAACCCGAAAAGTTTTAACAACCGGTTCGGACCACTGGAAACAATAACTCAACTATAGATCATGAAGGACAGAGTTTTTTGATATAACATTGGATCGATGAACATAACAAAAGATATGACCAATGATGCCTAATGTCAAATTTATATACAATTTTCTCGAATTATTTATTTTTTTCCTGATTTTTTTTTTTTTTTTTTTTTCAAATAGACAGTGATATGACCATTTTAAAATCAGTGTAATAATAATAATGAATTATGCCCAGGAGTACCGATGCTTTCTGGGCATTTTTGATACAATTTTCCCCTGCTTTTCATAACATATTATATTGATACATATCTATTACTTCATTTATTAAGTCAGAGTGAAATATATCTATGACAGAGATAAGGAAAATATTGCCCGGGGGCCACATGCAATCCGTAGGCTATAGCTTTACAATTCGAATCACGATCTAATTTCAAAAAAGAAACAAAACATTAAAATTATTAAATATTTATTATATATTCCCATAAAAGTCTTATTAAAAATTTATTTAATAGAACTATTATTTTTTCAGCTCTGAGTATAATGTATATCCTGTTCGTGGACAATCCTATCATGTTGAGAGCTATTCGTGTGATTAATTAATGAATCACTCTGTATAATAATAACCGCATAAATTTAATCAATCGGTTACTTTAATAACATTGGAAAAATTTGTGAAGTCATCAATAATAAATAAATAATATATTGCATATATTTTCATATATATATTATTTATAATGCAACCGCAAATACTTGTTCATTACTTAATTTAGCCGATGATTAAAAAAGGTTGTTTGAACTATGTATGATTTTTGTTGACTATCTCAGAATTTTTACTCCAAACCTTTAAGAGTATTTAAATTTCAAATCTTACCAAGTAACAAAATATTTGATATCCAAATTTTGCAAAAATATGAATGATTAAACGCATTTTCATCCCGACTCCGAAATGTTCAACCTAAGAGTGATTTTTTTTTGTTATTGAAATTCCCACAATTATCATGGATATGTTACTGAATTTTTGAGGCTTAATAAAATACTCAATTTTTTGTCTCTGAATATTATGATTTGTATCCGATAGCTGTACCAAAAATTTGAAACAATCCATTTTGATGCCATTTTGTGGCGATTTTTGGCTAACATAGATTGAGAGACATTATCTTTTATTATTATAATCTAGTAAATTTATGTAAATCCCATATTTCTTTCACAGATAATCATAAAAATAAATTAGTAATAACATAAATATTGTATATATCTGTTATCATTAATTAATTTATAAGATTATTTGTATTAATTTTGAGAATTCTAAGTAGTATCATTATAAGCTAAATCAAAAAATCAGTGTTTTATCATGCTGATTTCTTTCTGAAAATATTTGCTATACATGAATGACATTGCAGTTATTTGAAAGGGTTATATATATATTTTATAACAGTTTTAGGAATTACTTTGATATCTATAGATCTGCTATTGGATAAGTGATCATAGTTGGTAAAACAGTTGATTACCATCCGATGAACAGGATTCAATTCAAGATCTCACATCTCCAAATTATTTCAGGAAAAATCTGGACCTGATACGATGATCCCTATTCTCCATCCCTTGGCCGATTCCATCATGATTATTTGTCGGACCGTATGAACTTTGAAATAACCGTTGATTTATATTTTCCTTTTGAAATCAGTATTGATTGTGTAGCCGAATGACTGTGGTAGAAATATATTGTACTTCCACCCTGGAGGGCCGAACCCAATTTTCCAAAAATATTTTTAGGAAGGGGCCAGGCCTGGCTCTTTGAACCCATTCTCCAACTGACAACTGATTTCGCTAGAAATGTGATTTGTGATAGACACTGGAATGCTTCGTCGCTTAATAACCGCAGGCTGAAAAAATGAAGTAGCTATAAAGTAACTTTAGTAAAGCTTTATAGGGAAAAATTGAAAATACCTAAAAATTCGGTCTCAACTAGATTGGCCGCAGGGATACGCTTCGAATTCCATCCAGAGGATCTGAGATCAATTCTAAGTCATACATCTGAAAATTTATATGATAGATCCGGACACAGCTCGTCAATTTTCATCCTGTACGGATTGGATGATTCTTCTACAGTAGCGAGTTAGTCTGTAGTAAGCCTGGATTGGCATATCACTTAATAATCAGGAAATGATTGGTTTAGTGGCATAAAAACACTCAAAATTCTATTAAAATACAGATAATAAATGCTTTTAAATTTTGTTAGTCTTTATTAGGCAATTCTGATGCCGCAAACTCAATTTATAATATTATAAATGCTTTTAAATTTTGTTAGTCTTTATTAGGCAATTCTGATGCCGCAAACTCAATTCTAAAATTATAATTATGGATTGAATTCTTATAGCTCACTTTAATGCCAAAATAACAATTATTACACGTTCATAAAATAATAATCATGGAACAATTAAGTCAGAAAAAATTTTTTTATTAGATTTGGTGTGTTGTAATTTTTGTTATAGTATTAGTTATATATCTAAATATTTAAAAAAATTTTAACAGTGGCTGCGCATCACAACGCATCATTATTAATTTATATGTTAATATCTTTCCTTTGTATTTTGAATGATAAACATTACGTAATAATAATAATGCAATACAATGTTTATCATTCAAACACAATCAAAGGAAAGAAATTACTACCTTATTAAATATATACTGAAATCTGTATGAATCTAAAAAGCATAAAAATCTGTCATCAAACTCATCTAAAGATTTGATCGTTGCAATATAGTCAGTGATGAATCAAGAGTGTATAGACCCCTGGCTAAAGTAATAACTTGTCTCCCTAAATAAAAAATAGAAAAATTTAGAATAATACTGTACTACAATAATAATAATGCTACATATGAGGCCCCTTAAAACCCGAGGCCTCCGGCGGCCGCCGGATTCGCCCATGCGTTAAAACGTCTCTGAATACGATAGACTGAAAAAAAAGATTCGAGTTCGTATGGTAACTAGATTCGAATAAGGGCATCTAATCGGACATCTTTCTTTGATATTTTACGTCACTTTCTAATCAGAAGTTATTAAGTGACGGGACATTCCGACATATTCGGACTCGATCTGTTGATTACCATCCTTCATTTTGCAGAGGTGATCATCACTTAATGAACTCTGAATGTACTCGCTGATAAAAACGAACTAAAAGTTGTAAAACTGTAGTTTAGAATGGAATTTAGGCAAGGAGTTTAGATCACATATTTTTTGAATAAATATCCTGAATCATAAAAAAACATATACAGTATTATTTATCTATTTAATAATTTATTATTCATAAATTTCATTGACTGAAATAAGTTGAAAAGATCGACTATAAAAAAGATTAGGATAATTACCGTGATAAGCCTATATATGACTAATATTTTCAAGGTTTTTAAAATAATAAATGAAATGGGCCATTGCCCCTAATAGCTTAATAATGAACAAAATCATTAGTCGAAAACGTTGCCTTCATAATCCAAAATCAAAAGTGATTCATTTTTCAAAAAAGTAATATGAAGTCTGTGATTACTAAGTATGTAAGTTGCAGAAATTCACGTTCTACTGATTAAATATTATTTAACTTTCCTCTTTTAATTAAACTAAAAGTTTAAATATTTTTACTTAACTTTTTTCAATTAGTTTCAACTTTATTATATTTAAAAAGTGAAAAAAAAACAAAATGGAAATATTTTAAATTTTATTTTAAAGTATAAATATACTAATAAATTGTTAATATGAATAATACAAAAACAAAAAAAAAATTGCACGTGAAGCATTTATTTCTAATAAAAAAATTTACGTTAAAATTTATTATGGAAAATCTGTGATATTTATTTTTATAATAATTATTAATTATATTTATCTAATAATGCAACCCGTTGTTATTAAACCGGAAATCAGTTTATTAAGCTATAATATCAGAAGGGCAAGAAATCAAATTTTATTGATAATTCGTGAATGAAATTCAGTTCAGTATTTGCTTTGAAAGCATTTCATTTCATATTCGTATTAGGGTCGATATTATTATTATTTTAATTAAATAATCTATTAATTATATAAATTTAATCCGAGAGTTTCATTTTTTAATCAGTAATGCAAAAGTAAGAAATTAGGACAAGGAAAGTGAAAAATTACAAGGAAAAAGTGTTGACGATGAAAACACAACAGGGCGCTCACATTTCTCTTGTGAGAACAGCTGTCATGGCGATGGTTATGTTGCTTACCTTTCTGAAGACATTTAATAAATCTTAAAATAATTGTAAAATGTAACGGGTTAAATTTATTACTAATGGATTATTATATATGAAAATAAAAGGCTGTACTGGTGAGTCACCATATATATTCCAAAATGGCAGTTTTTGTATGCAACCTTACATTTCTAATATACCAATGATGCCGGTTATATAAATCTTGCAGAGCAAGATTGCTAACATATGACCTGTCATGGAACACTAAAGTTTTGTATTTTATAGTTTGCTTTCTTTTCGCTGTCATTGTCCTTGAATTGTCGATGATGGTTGGCTCGTCACTTGGTGGTAATTGTCTCGGTGCATGTGTACCCGTTTCGCTTGTTAACTCACAGCTGACTCTTTCAGGATAAGTCGTTTAGGAGAGTGCTTATGTTGGTTTGCGATGTTTAGTGGTTTAGCAGTGTCCAAACGTGAAAATGGGGTAAGAAAACGGGTTATTAAAATATATAAATGGATAAATAATAATTGCAATTGCTTTTAATTCTTAGGATCTCAATTTAATTTATTTAAAAATATCTTAAATAGTCAATAAGAAATTTGTGTTTACATTATAAAAATGCTTCATCATTGAATCTATTGCCGATTTGAGTTATAATTCATAAATCTTTGGATACTAATGGGATTTTATTAATTTTTAGCTTTATAATTATATTTTAAATTAATGAATATTTTGAAAGTTATATAAAATCATATAATTTAGGATTTTATCATGTGCATTATGTTTGAAATTTAATCTTAAAATTATTATTAACATCTATATTTGATTTATAATTCATTTAGTTTTAGAAGAATTTTAAATTTAATAAAGAATATTTCTCTCAAATTTGTATATACATAATATATAAGTTTGATTAAATATATATATTATTATATAATAATCAGTTATTTTTGTTTTTAAGTAATAGTTTTTCTGTTAAATTGAAATAGTTTCATATATAAAATTTTAGATCAATGACAAGTAACATTGACTAGCCCAAAATTTTCTCCATGATTATGCTTTTCAAAGTTCATAATCTTATAAAATTTATGATCAATATTTTGATATTATAATCATTATCATTTATATAATTGTCCATTAGCATCATTTTAATTAACTAATTGTCTTTCTGTCTAAATCAATTAAAATAAAATCTATCACCTATTACAATTTTTCCTTATATTTTGTTTCTCTAGTAATAAAATATTTTTCATGAAATTAACTTATGGCCTGCAAGCTGTGGGATTCTCACCACTGTTCTAGATAGTTTGCTTGCTCATGGGTGGCAGTTTGTATTCTATGAAACCTAATTGTAGCTGCAACTTATTCCACAGCTAATATTACAATGTATAATATATATATATTTTATATATAAATTAATAAAAAATTGTATACTGAACTACATACTGCATTAAAAAAAACACTTTGTAAATATCATTAATATTCAAATGCAATTTTTTTTTTCAAATTGAAAAATTAATTTTTTAAAATAAATTATTAATAATAATTTATATTATATAAAATATTAAATTTTAATAATATTAAAATAAATTAAATATATTTAAAAATTATAAAAAAATAAAATTTTTATTAATAGTTACATTATTGCGGTATTTATAATAATAATTGTTTACCATTAGATTTTTAACAGTTAATTTAAAAAAATCATTAAAATAAACCAAAATTGTCTTGAATAAATAAATTATATAAAAGTAAAATGATCAATTTCAATAAGTACAAAAGAGATATTTTTGGGCAATAAGAATCTTTTCATCAGTTATTCATAGAACAAAAATTCTTTGAATAACAAGTTCAAATTTTAAAAATAAAATATATCATTATAAAACAATTGCATATAGAACATAAATAATTCTTAAATAAATAAACTACCATAAAATAAAAAATAATGACTATTCATAAGAACTGAAACAATTTCTAAATAAATAAAATATTCAGTTACATTATTTATATATATTATGCATATTAATGGAAGGTTTCTGTATGATATTTCTATGAGTCCAGAAGTAAATGTCTCTCTTTCCATTTTTAATATCAATGTTTCAGGTTTACATAGAATCTCTTTTTCATTTTTAATGTTCTAAGGATGATAATTCATACCGCATGGTGAAAATCCATAGTTCATCAATCTACAGGACTGATAGAGTCAAACTATTGAAACTATTAGATTATCAGAAGATACTATTTTTTAATTAATAAAATTTCATAATTATTCAAATTATCAGATATAAAATATTATATTACATTAGTATTTCTAATCCACTTTTTTTAAATATTAAAAGTGCTTGTGCATAAAATGCTTATCAAAAAGTATTGCTAAATGAATATTGTTTACAATTAATCATACTTTTATGGATAAATTCAAATAAACTAATTTTTTTTGTTTTAATGAAACATTTTTTAGTTATTGTTTATATGTTGAAAACAATACCAATCAATAAAATATTTTAAAGGAGTAATTATACATGTAATTTAGATTTGAACATGATAAAAGCTGTGATTGTTCTAATGTTTGACTGAAACTGGCCACAAGGTCGAAGACAGTTTAGAACAAAGTTTAATATTTCCTGCTTGAAGGCTTGTCTGTTTTTTATTTTTTAAGAATATTTGATATTCAAACATAATAAATTTCATATATATCTATATAGGAAGTTCTCAGTTTATGAATTCCTGTTTAATGATTTTCTGCATTTGTGAGATCTTTTTAAATGTGAAATATCAAAAAAATTGAAAAATGAACCTTAATTGCAATAAATAAATACTAAACAATCATAAAAAGGCATTTCAATCTATATATGTACTATACAATACAGTATGACTAGATTTGTAGCAAAAACTCTTTTGTTTGCTACAAAATCTGATAAAAATGGCAGTCAAAAGTGGAAGCAGCATACCTTCTGGTTTTATCATCATATTATGTGAATAACTTACATTCCTAGTTTCTGCCTTAAAGCTCATCTAATTATCTGTTAATAATGAAAACTAAAAATTCTTTTACATTTTTATGACAAATGTGTTTTTTGTTATAATTTATTTGATTTTAATGGTTATATTTTTCATTTCTTTAGATGAATAAATCATTATTTAATCAAACTACTGTTTTTGTTTACTTAATTTTATTTGGACAAATTACATTGCTGAGAATAGAATCCTTGAGTTTAACATTATGTCTAAGGGAAATTGATTTCTGGTTTAAAAGTTTATATTTTACAAACTCTAAGAATGAATTAATTTGTAAAGTTGAAAACTACTCAGGTAGTCCTCAACTTACAACCATTTTAACTTGCAATCATTCATATTTATGATGGTGATATAATTAGTAAATTTAATGATTAGTCAATGCAATTCTAGTCCCTGACCCAATGGTATAAAATAGTGTATTTTGTAATTTAATATTTTATATAATAGTAAAATACTGTATGTATAGAAAAGAAATAATATAGTGTGTCTCTTTCACCACCTCGTTAGAGGAAGTGGGATATGAATCTGACAACAAATTAATCTATGTTTGATAGTGTTATATGGGAAATGTTGTTCCGTAATTCAACAGTTTCTCAATTCAACAATACAGGTAGGTCTTGATTAGTGCGAGTTCGAATAATGTGATTTCGATTAGTGCGACTTATAAAATTGATACCGTTTTTCAGTTAGTGCGAGCAAATATTCGATTAATGTGAGTTGTAAGCATAGACCAGTCTTACTAACAAAGCTCCGCCTCCTTTTATGATGTCAATTAACAAATTACCATTAATTTTCGGTTAGTAAAACCGGATGAGGAGCAATCCAAGAACAGTCACTTGGCTTTGAAGGGGTGAAAAATCAGAAAGATGGGCTTTTTGTCGTTAACTGTTTAACATTACTGTACTATTATTTAGCTTTGCTATCGTATACATACAATATAGCACAGAATTTTCTCTTTTAAAAAATATTGAAATGGATGAAAGGAAGAACACTTTTGACGATAAAACAGGAAATGAAAAAAAGAAGAGGTTAGTGATTAAGTTAGAGCAAAAAATGGATGTGATTAAGCGACATAAAAGCAGTTCTCCACTTAGCTTTCGATTTGCAATTTTGGTTTCGATTTGGTGGTTGGTTTGATTGATGATGGTATGAGATGCAATTCCTGGTAAGTTATTAATTCAGATGATGAACAATGATGTAAAATATGAAAATAAATATTTACTAAACAATTAGTGTTAAGTTAGTATTGTGGTTATTCATCGTGAGGTTAGCTAATGGCCGGAATCTCAAAAAGCAAGAACCAATTACCATATTTTACATATAGCCTAGTTAATACTTCGAATAGTGCAAGATTTTCGTGGAACCAATTATTCGCACTAATCGAGGCCTACCTGTAATATATATAACTATTACTGTATTAGCTTTTTCACTTTGCATAAAAATGCTTTATTATGGTATTTGTTCCATATGTCAAAATGAAGACTATCATTTTCTTATACAGGGTGGGAAAAAAGTCTGTACCCCTCCAAATAACTTAATAACTATTATAGATTTCAAAAATATGTTAATGCAAATCTGCTAAAAACAGTAAAAAATAAAATATTATTATATTGTTTTAAATATTATTTTATAAAGGAAGATCAACCATTTGGTAAAGCTGATGAGAGGAGACTAAGAATTAAATAAAAGAAATATTTGAGTCATAATAAATCAGTTATCAGATTTAAAAATGTCATTTTATTATATTATAAACATTTAAAGTAACCAACTTTGTTAAATGCCATTAATCATATGTTGATTAATAGGAAGAACTAATTGATATTTGTCTTCATTGTGATTGATTTAAATGCTATAATATCATGTGTGATAATTTTTCTAGATGAAAATTCTTAGTACACAGACTATAAAAATGTTTAATGTTTAGAATATGTTGTGCTTGATCTTAACTGAAGAGGATAAAGAATAATTGAAGATATTTTCTTGTTTGATTTTATGTATTTAGTACATACTGCTATAAGTATTTTGTTTTATTTATCACTATTGGAAACTTGTATTGCAAATTTTCAACTTTAGGACTAATAGAGAATCATTACATTATTATTTAAATAAAATTAAATTAAAATTCAAACATTAGTAATGGAATTTTAATTTCATTTTATATGGTAATAGAATTTTTATTTTATTTAAAAGTATATATAAAAATTATCTTTGCATTCTGTCTTTAATTAATATTGGATAGTGATGATGACAGAGCAATATATTATTAAAACTGGACTTAATGGCATAAGCCATTATAGATGAAATAATATTTTATAAGAATGTATCAGTAACTTGGAAATTAACACATTATAATACCTTCAATAAAAAGTTCCTTAATTGTAGTCAGCAGAGATTTCTCTGTTACAATAAACTGTCTGTTTCAGTTATATTGTTTAGAAACAAGCAATCATATATATGTATATATATAGTGCTCGAAATAATTTCGAAAATCCAGTAGCCAAAAAAATTCTGATTGCCAATCCCCTCACCTTCCCTCCAAAAAATAAAAAAACACTTGCATAAATTTACCAGCAAATATGTTTTTCACAACACGATCGGGGAAGTGCCACATATTATTCAAGTTGTGCATTTCACAATGACCACGTTGAAAGTATCACGTCACATATACTGTACATTCAAACATTAATTTCAGGCAGCGAAATAAATACCCATCATTTCAATAAATAGCTACTGGACCATTCGCTAAAATATTTCAGAAGTTCATAAAATTCTCCACAACCACACGTAATCAGCACGAAACAGCATGAACAGCAAATGATCTTCATTTTTCTTCTTCCTTTATCTTTCCAAAAATTCTTGAAATCAATTGAGGCAAAAACATAGGAGATTAGAAACTAATTTATTTAGAAAATGTTTTCAGCTATTCGATAACTTTCCGAAAATTACCTGCATTAATAAGTGACAATCAAAATGCACCTTGCAAATCTCGCTGGGGTACGACAGTATTAAAAATCCCAACGGAATTTCAACTCCCCTTTTATCTTACCCTCTAATTAAAGGTTCCTGAGTTCATTGGTGAAGGTCCCATGAGGGGCAAAAGCCCCGTTCTCAAGTTATAGGGCTCTAAAGTTGGGGTTTGAAACCATGTTTCTTTACGATTTTCTGCAAAACTTTTATAGATAATTGGATATTTTAAACGATTTTAGATGTATCTTATCATTCTGAATCGAATGCAATCAATTTAAATAAGCTACAACTTATTTTTACGAAGTTACGTAATTTTTTCGCTTACGACGTTATATCTGTTCCGAAGCTTGATAGAATTCTCAAATATTTAATTTTTTATTGTTTGTATGTAAAACATCCTATTAATTATATTACATTCATTCATTTTTCTACATTGAATAATAATAAATCAAATATAGAACTTTGAAGATCATCTTTGTTGGTCAGTCGAAAGGGTTAAATACGAACAATATATATCCTTTGTTAAACTTCAAGTAAAATGTATATAAAATGCCAAATCGTTAAAAGCATTATCCAAATGGATTTTATTTTTCCTAATAAAATATTCTAGATTTAAACTATTTCAGCTTTATTTTAATCAAATAACAGAATACAGTACTCCCCAAGTAAAAGCAGTTTTCTTTCAAACAAATCTCAAGTCCACACAATACATGTTTATTTTTCACATTTCATTGGTTCACATGCTTTACATCATGAATTGTCTTAATTAATGTATTGTCTAGTTAACATCTAGGACCTTCTATTTATCTGCATAGAATAGCCCAAAGTTTTCCAATGAGATGTTTGAGTTTTAATCAACGATATATATCAATGGTTTTAATAAGAATGTCGATGCAAGTTCTCTGCCAAGTCTCCTGATGACATCAGAACTGGTTGAGCTATATGATTGGTCAATCACCAAATGAGGCAATGTTTATTTTCACCAATTTTTCACTCATCAGCTATTACCATTTACCTAAAACAAATTGTTTAGCCCACAGATTAGATATATAATCCTAATCTGTGGGTTTAGCCCTCTCAAATTGGCTCCCTCTTTCGTGAACTAGAGGCACTACAGAATTTTTCTCGTCAGAGTCGGACTATACAGAAAAAAACATGAAAATAAATTGTAGGGAGT
>AYEL01038417.1:0-47426 GCA_000484575.1 Olivierus martensii
GGCTGATTTAAAAGAATACGGTATAAATTTTTATTGTTAAAACCATTATAGCCCACGAATCGCATTTGCATAATAAATAGATATGCCAATTATGCAATAATAAGGAATACAAATATTATTTACAAATTTTTGGGCCTTGAAAATTTAGAAAGTCATCGGAAGTAAGTGATTTGCTTGGACAAAAGTATTGGTTCAGTGGTGGTTTGTATGCTAATATAGCTAATTTACATTATTGTTTGAACCCAGAAAGGTAGATATACTGTAGCATTCGCAATGATTTCTTGGCTTGACTTTTTAAAATTCTGCTTTCAGAATGATGGATCCATAACAGATAAGAGCTGCAAATAACAATGATAAATTAAATTGTAACAAATATTTAAATTTAATTAAATAGCAAATTTTAAAATAAAACAGATGACTAACAATGTTCAGTCTGCGATAGCTGGAAACTAGAGGCCAAATACTTAAATGTGATATACCATAGGTCATCTATGGTTCGTTACTCTTGTCAATATTGTTATAATTACTTTGAGACTCCTCATGGTGCTCTAAAGTAGTTTGCTGCCATCGCTTAGAAGGTATAGTAAATTTAAGCCGTTTACAATCTGAACTGCCAAGTTTCATTTGACGGACTAAAAGTCAACAAAGAGCTGGTTTATCCAGGTGAAGCAAATGAGTGAAGAGCGATTTTTTTGGTCAATAGATGACCCAATTTCCAATTAATGATGATTGCTAAGATAGCAGGGCTAAAAAAATCTTGTTACTTAGAATTACCCATTTCTGCGGAGAGGTCAGCAGAAGGTAGGGATCGACAGACTGGGCCTGGACCCCATGAATAATATTTTCAATAGTGTAGAACCTGAAAATCGAACCAAAGTCATCTAGAGTGGAAAGCCATGCGGCCGATTAGTGAAGAGCGATTTACGAAATGAATTTATGTCTGGCATGGAATGATAAACGTGAGAGAGGAAGACCGAGAAATGAGTAGATGAATATCTGAATTTATATATGGGTTTCAGAGTCTGTATATACAGGCCTATATACAGTATATCAGAGCTGCCCAACCTTTTTATAACCTTGAGCTACTTTTTCCACCGGAGCGATATAGCGATCTACCAAGATCCAGGGAATAAAAGTACAAAAATAGCAATGTCATCTATATAATTCAAAATTTATTAATTTAAAATAGAATTTTTTTTTCTTTACTATACATCGGGTGATCAATGCATTGGAGCTGAGATTCAACCTACTGTATTATAAAACAAGTTCAAAAAGAGAAATATTATTCGGTTATGCTTGACTGCACTCCCGATGCGAGTAACGTTGAACAAATGACATTTGTATATAGTAAGATATGTTTCTATTGATCAATTAGAATTGAATGTAAAATTAATGAACATTTTTTGGGTTTTCTTCCTATTAAGAGATCTATTGGTAAGAAATTATTTGAAGTTTTGTTAGAAGAGTTAGGGAAAAATGGATTGAAATTGGAAAATATGAGAAGTCAAGGTTACAACAATGGTTCAATTATGAGACGCGACAAATCGGGAGTACAATCAAGAATTGCAACTCAACCCTAGAGTATTTTACGTACCTTGCAGAAGTCATTCCTTAAACTTAGTAATTAACGATATGGCAAAAGCTTCTTTGGAGGAACTTTTTAATATGGTTCAAAAGCTATATACATTTTTTGCCTCGTCGACTTTTCGGTGGACCTTCATTTTACGTACCTTTTAATATGGTTCAAAAGCTATATACATTTTTTGCCTCGTCGACTTTTCGGTGGACATATTAAGAGAACACCTCAATACTCTTACATTGAAACCATTGAGAGACATTCATTGGGAAAGTCGTATAGATTCCCTAAAACTTTACGTTTTCAAATAGGAAATATTCACGATGCTTAAGTATTTATGAGAACGCCGAAATAGATAATATGATTCGAGGTGAGGCTAGCGGTTTATTGACCATAATAAAACAATTTAAGCTTTTATGTTCGATCGTCATTTGGTATAAAATTTTGAATCGTTAATCCGATAAGTAAGCTACTTCAATCCAAAGATTTTGATTTATCCCAAGCTACTGATTTATTAAATAACTCATTATTTTTTTTAAAGAATTAAGATCGGATGAATCCTTTGACAGTATCTTAGACGCTAAAAAATTTAGCCAGCGAAATCGACGTAGAAAAAAACTTTGAAATGAGTACACCACGTCATCGTGTACGGACTACAAAACGAAATTTTTCATATGAAAATTTAGACGAACCGATACAAGAGCCAAAACAAAAATTTTAAAATAGAATTTTTTTTTCTTTACTATACATCGGGTGATCAATGCATTGGAGCTGAGATTCAACCTACTGAATAATCATAACGACTCTCTGAATTTTTATATGATGTTCACAAATTAAAAGACGTGTAAAAATGAATTACTGGTACATTGTAAAGATTCGAAAACGTCTTGACAGATGGTAACCCCCAGGGTGGGGTACCCCTTGAACCCAGATCCTCTAGGGTGGTAAGCCAAAGCTTTACCACGCGGCCATTCGGCCGACAAAGAAAGAAGGTCCAGTTGAAGTTTTTAAATTCCTTACTTCCCTTAAAATTCGGCCAAATTTGAGCATTGCTTAAAGAATTTTACTAACGCTGCCCATAACTGTTGCTACCCGCGAAAGAACCTTTTCTAAATTAAAAATAATAAAAAATTTAAGAACCATGTCTACTCAAAATCGTCTTAATGGTTTAGCAATATTAGCCATTGAACATGAATTGAGTAATAAATTAGATCTGAAAGAAGTTATTTGCGATTTTGCAGAAAGTAAACTTCGAAAGAGATTGTTATAATTTATGTTTAGACTTTGAATATTATTTAAATACTGTAGTTTATTGTTTTAAAAGTATATTTAAATTATCTCTGAAAATATTAGTAATCTGTGGGTACTAGTTTCAGTTTTTAAGTTCATTATCGTTAGCTCGTTAAAAATGTAAATTTTGTTTTTCAATAAAACAGTTTTCCGTAAATCTGTATTAGTATTATTGTCTTAATTCAATTACAGTATATGTCATTTTTCTGGTTAACATAGTTCTTTTATTTTAAAGTTTTTTTTGAAGCTTAGGGACGGCATTTTTTGGGTTTGCCTACGGCGGCATAAACGCTAGGGCCGGCCCTGAAAGGAGAACCCGGGTCTGGTATCTCCTGAAAAGTTTTTTCGGGATGTTGGGCCGGCCTGGCGATCCCCTTCTTTCACCATCCCGCCCTCCACTGGGGTGGATGCAGCCTATGGTTGGAACTGGCCCCGCCCCTTAATAATCTCACTGATTGGAGAGGCATAAAATATGAAAAAAAAATCTACAAAATATGTAAATAAGTTTTAAAATTATATAAGCAAATTGTTTTTCGAATTCTGCTTTTTAAAATTTGTAGGATATTTTTCATATTAGAAAAATTAACTGTCTTAAATTAGTGAGCACCCATAATAACTCCATAAATCCTAATTTTGGCTCAAAATAAAGTTAGGTTAGCTATGGATATATTATATATATGGTTTCAACTAAACCGCCATATCACACATTTGGATATTCTATACCTGGCGACGGTCATTTGTAGAGGCTATCACAGACTAGCCATGATGAGTCGGCCGGATGGAAGCGTGCTGTGTTTTCACCCTGGAGGATCGAAGGGGTTCAATATCCGGGTTCCACATCTCCAATTTTTTCAGGAGGGTCGGGGCCCGGTTCGTTGAACCCCATCCTCCATCTGATTGCTGACCTCACTGGGAAGGTCGGCCGGATTGGCCGCGTGGAAACGCTTCAGCTTTCCACTTTGGAGGACCCGGGTTCGAGTCTCAGCTCTCACCCCTTGAAAATGTTTATCATAGGGTCCGGGCCCGGTTGTCAATCCCCGTCCTCCACAATTCGGCTGACCCCTCCATAGATGGCCAGCTTGTGGAAGGGCTTGTTTCGCCTCGTCATTTAGTATTCTTATAGAATGGAAAGTGACGTCATCTGTTGACCCAAAAATGATGGACAATAGAATATCTACCACTTAGTACTCGGCGAATGGAAAGTGATGTAAAACTACACAGAGGAGACCCATAATGAGTTCAACGGGTTGGCCACGGACTCTTCCTATAGAACCCAAATCCTCCAAGATGGTAGACGAATGCTTTATCACGCTGCCATCCAGTCCTCAAAATAAGAATTTCATTTTTGAAGAAGAAATGAATTCTTCTAATAGTCAGCCGGTTGATTATTGGTTAGGTTTTTGTGAGTGAATCCACCATATCATATGTGGGATATAATTTATCTGGCGGCGTCACATTAGAACTGACTAGTGGAAGCATGTTAATTTCCACCTGGAGATTTCTCGAATTTCAGTTCCACTTAACCAGATTTTTTTATATACAGTATTCCAAAATTCCTTGAATTATAATTAAAATACAATTGATTTTGATTTAAGGATAAAATTTGTTTAAAAGTGAATAGAACTAGAATCATAGAAAAAATTTTAAATAATTGACACACACAATTTTCATCTTTAGAGATTTTAAATAGTTGGAAAGTTGGTCGTGTGGAAACGATTTAATTTTCCACTCGTAAAATCCTAAACTGAATTCTGGTCTTATTCCTTGGAAAATTCATATAATCATCTTCAGTTCTTCAATTCCCATCTTCTACAGACCTACTGATTCTTCCATGGTTTTTTTGTCAACAGATGACGCCACTTTCCACTCAGTAAGAGTACTAACAAGGGGGTGCACGAGCAGGGTTTCACTGTATTTACTAGTTAAATATCTATAAAATGAGCACTTTTGCAGCATAGAATATATATTTATTAAGACAACAATTGTTTTCGGCGTTTAGCCTTCATCAGTATAAGTTAGTTATACTGATGAGTAGATCAACTTTATACCAAGCAGTATAAAGTTGATTATAGAAAATATTTAAATTAACATAAAATAAATTACGAAATTTTCTAAGCAAATAACTGCCTTATTAAAATATCTTATGTAAATGATAATGTCATTAGTCTCAATAGTCTTATTTCACAGTAGAACATTATTAATGAAAAATAAATAAAAATGCAATCAACAGTTTTATTGTGGCAAATGACATTTTCACAAACAATATAGTTAAACTTATTTGTACATCAATTTGATGAAATACCCTTTAATCAAAATTAACACTATAGTAACTAACAAAGATGGCACTCCCATTATAGATGCAAGCTTACAAATATTAAATTGAATAAATGCGAAATATTCAATTTATCGTTAAAAAAGTAAGCTTTCCACTTAACTAAATTAAAATACTGTTCAATCTAGCACTGATTTAAAGTGGAAAAAATATACACATAACTTTAGAAGCGCTTTCGACTTTATTAAGTCCTCATCAGCTATACTTTACATAAAGAGATTGTCGAACATATCAGCTATACTTTACCAAAATTAAAATACTGTTCAATCTAGCACTGATTTAAAGTGGAAAAAATATACACATAACTTTAGAAGCGCTTTCGACTTTATTAAGTTCTCATCAGCTATACTTTACCATGTTAAAAAAGTAAGCTTTCCACTTAACTAAATTAAAATACTGTTCAATCTAGCACTGATTTAAAGTGGAAAAAATATACACATAACTTTAGAAGCGCTTTCGACTTTATTAAGTTTTGGAATTATACATAAAATAAATTACGAAATTTTCTAAGCAAATAACTGCCTTATTAAAATATCTTATGTAAATGATAATGTCATTAGTCTCAATAGTTATTAAGTCCTCATCAGCTATACTTTACTGTAAAGTATAGCTGATGAGGACTTAATAAAGTCGAAAGCGCTTCTAAAGTTATGTGTATATTTTTTCCACTTTAAATCAGTGCTAAATTGAACAGTATTCAATTTATTAATTTGAAATATTCAATAAGTGTTAAAAGTTAAATAATGATTAAAATGGAATTAAAATAAAATGATATAATGTGTCTCAAAACAATTGAGAAATATTTGACTCTTCACAAATTAAACTTAGACATCCACATCAATATTTAGTTTGAAATTGTCTAAGCCTTAATAATGTATTTTCTATATTCACTTAATGTACTCTTTCTTAATGCACAGGTTTTCAGTTTCAATTAGTATAGTCAATGGGATATATCTGTATATGTTTCAATTTTGTTCTTTAATCAAAATATAAATGTTATATAAATATGAAAAATATAACAGTTCCAGTTGGAATTTTTCAATGTTAATGAAGTTCTAAATTTTACAATGCAATTTTTGATTCTCATAGAAATTATTAAAAGCAAATTTCATTATAATAAAAATAGCAAAGAACAGTATTGCAAAAATAGATACAATATAATGATAAAAAGATAATAAATATATAAAATTTATATATATTAAAGGATTTATTTGAAAAATCATTAAACACAATAAAATCATATACTATATATATATATATCCAGTGCTCGAAACAATTTCAAAAATCTAATAGCCAAAAAAAAATTTTGATCGCCAACACCTCTCCTCCCCCCAAAAAAGGAAAACACACTTGCATAAATTCACTAGCAAATACGTTTTTCACAATAGGATTGGGGAAATACCATGTGGTATGCGAGTTGTGCTTTTCACAACGACTGCATTGAAAGTATTACGTCATATTTACATTCAAACATTAATTTCAGGCAGCGAAATAAATACACATCATTTCAATAAACAGTTACTAGACCATTCGCTAAAATATTTCACAAGTTCACAAAATTCTCCACAACCAACATGTGATCAGAAATCACATGATCACGTGATCAGCAAGAAACAATGCGAATGGCAAACGATCTTTTTTCTTCTTCCTCTATCTTTCCGAAAATTCTTGAAATCAATTGAAGCACAAACGTAGGAGATTAAAAACTAATTTATTTAGAAAACGTTTGCAGCTATTCGATAAATTTTCTGAAAATTACCTGTGTTAACAAGTGAATCAACATGCACCTTGCAAATCTCGCTGGGTACTGACAGTATTAAAAATCCCAGAGGAATTTCGAACCCCCCTTTATCATTCCCCTAACTAAAGGCTCCTGAGTTCATTTTCATGTGGAAGATCCCATGAAGGGCAAAAGCCCCATTCTGAAGTTATGGGGCTCCAAAGTCGGTGCTCGAAATCGCGTTTCTTTACAATTTTCTGCAAAACTTTTATAGATAATCGGATGTTTTAACGATTTTAGACGTATCTTATCATTCCGAATCGAATGCAGTCAATTTAAATAAGCTACGACTTACCTTTATGAAGTTACGTAATTTTTTCACTTACGACGATATACCCATTCTGAAACTTGGTAGAATTCTCAAATATTTAAATTTTTTATTGTTTTGTATGTAAAACATCCTATTAATTATATTACATTTATTCATTTTTCAACATTGAATAATAATAAATCAAATATAGAATTTTGAAGATCATCTTTGTCGGTCAGTCGAAAGGGTTAAATATGAACAGTATATACCCTTTATTAAACTTCAAGTAAAATGTATATAGAATGCCAAATCGTTAAAAGCATTTTTATTTCACAAATTTTTCACCCATCAGCTATTACCATTTACCTAAATCAAATGGTTTAGCCCTCTCAAAGTGTCTCTCTCTTTTGTGAACTAGAGGGACTACAGAATTTTTCTTGTCAGAGATGAACTATACAGAAAAATAAATTGTGAGAAATATTAATCAAGCATTTCCAATGTTATCTCATTACACTCGCCAGCCACAATTTCTTAGTTGCCAATGGCGAGCTGGCAACCATTATTTCGAGTCCTGATTATATCTGTCCTTAATAATACTCCATAAACTCAATAAATACATAAAACTTTGATAGCCATATACAATATTCTTCCCTAAAAATTCAATAATGTGGAAAGGATTTTTCTCAGTATCATGTATATGTAAATATACATAAGATACAAACTAGAGAAAATTTATAGTCAGATATAATAAACATAAAAAATGTTTTAAGACTTAACTACTACTAATTCTTTTATTGTATTGATATAACTATAGGATGCCATTAGATAAAAGTAAATCAGTCTTACTATATAAAGAAGAAAGTCATAAAAAAAAAATTTTAAATACACATGCTCCTTGAATTACGAACTTAATTCATATGTAAGTTTTCTTTGTAATTTGGATACTGCTGTTATTTTGCTTCCAAAAATACTGAAATAACTTTATAAATTGTATTTTGTAATATATTTCACAATTGAATTAATTAGAAGTTTCTTATTTCATAGATTTTGAATGAAAAGTTCTGAATATAAAGCAATTTTTTTTTCTGTAATCATCATCATCATGAAATACTGCTATAATATGTTAACTAACTATATAATTTTACATTATATTGGTTGCTAGATTTTTAATTAAACAGAAAACTGTTTCTAGCTAATATGCTAGGAAAATATCCAAGCTTGGAATATCATAAGTGCAATCATAAGATTGGATTATCAAAGTCAAATGATCATAAATAGGGGAATACCTGTACATAAAAAAAAATAGAAAAAAAACTCTTTTGATGATAATTTTAGTAATAAATTAATCGAACTAACAAGCCAAACTTCCCATGGCGGATAAAGTTTTAAGTTATATTTTTAGAATAATTATTATTTTCAGATATTGATGTCGATTGCAGTGGCGAAATAAAATTTGTAAATTATAGTTTAATCATTAAATACTAGATGGTGCCACCTTAGTACGAAATTATCAGAGCCAGACTATGCAGAAAAATAAATTGTGGAAATATTAATCAAGCATTTTCAATGTTATCTCATCACACTCATCAGCCATAATTTCTTAGTTGCCAATGGCAAGCTGGTGACCATTATTTCGAGTCCTATATGTCGGTTTAAATTTTATACCCAAAGTCGCAGTCAGAGAACAGGCAAACAAACTCGTGAATTATGAAGTGTTGCTTTTCCATCAATTGACTGTTTTGCATAAAATTTAAATAAATTTGTAAAAGGTTTAAATAAATTTGCAAATGGGTTTAAATAAATATGAAAATGGATTAAATAAATTTGCAAAAGGTTGAAATAAATATACAAATGCTATAAATATCATGCTATGCAAAAATTGTCATAATTATCTAATCATGTTAGCTAATCCATATTACAGAAGTACTGTTATTAAGAAGTTGCATATAATTCCATTTATCAATACACACTTTTGTATATATCAAATTTAAGCATTGTTGGATTTATGCGGTTTTTATTTATTATTGTCAAACAAATTAACTGCTTAAGTAGAGGACCTATAGTATTTAAATTCTCACACATCCATTATTTACTTTTAATCATAATTTTTTTTATTTATAACATTTTCTGGTTATATCATCATTTGTTTCATAATTCACACATCATATAAAATACCTCATCAATATTTATGATGATAAATTTTTAGGTACGACAGTATTAAAAATTCCAGTGGATTTCGACCCCCCATTTATCTTATCCCCTAATTAAAGGCTCCTGAGTTCATTGGTGAAGGTCCCATGAGGGGCAAAAGCCCCGTTCTCAAGTTACAGGGCTCCAAAGTTGGGGGCTCGAAATCACGTTTCTTTATGATTTTCTGCAAAACTTTTATAGATAATCGGTCACATTTCTTTACAATTTTCTGCAAAACTTTTATAGATAATCGGATATTTTATGAATTTAGACGTATCTTATCATTCTGAATCAAATGCAATCAATTTAAACAAGCCACGACTTACCTTTACGAAGTTATGTAATTTTTTTCACTTACAAAGAGATATCCATTCCGAAGCTTGGTAAATTCTTAAATATTTAAATTTTTTACTGTTTTGTATGTAAAATATCGTATTAATTATATTACATTTGTTCAGTTTTCCACACTGAATAATAATAAATCAAATATAAAACTTTGAAGATCATCTTTGTCGGTCAGTCGAAAGGGTTAAATACAAACAGTTTATTGTATATCCTTCATTAAACTTCAAGTAAAATGTATATAGAATGCCAAATCGTTAAAAGAATTATCCAAGTGGATTTGACTTTTCTTAATAAGATATTCTGGATTTAAACTATTTCAGCATTTTATTTTAAATCAAATAACAGAATACAGTACTCCACAAGTAAAAGCAGTTTCCTTTCAAACAAACCTCAAGTCCACACAATACATGGATGTATTGTCTAGTTAACATCTAGGACCTTTTCTTTATCTGCATAGAATAGCCCAAAGTTTTCCAATGGTTAAAAATAACTTATTTAACTTGTGAAAGTTCTTAGTTTTTTGTAATTAATTATTATATACAATATGAAGTCTTAACAATTCATGATGCATAAGTCTGTGAACCAATGAAATGTGAAAAACATGTGTTGTGTGGACTTGAGATTTATTTGAAAGAAAACTGCTTTTACTTGTGAATACTGTATTCTGTTATTTGATTTAAAATAAAATGCTGAAATAGTTTAAATCCAGAATATCTAATTAGGAAAAGTAAAATCCACTTTGATAATTCTTTTAGCGATTTGGCATTCTATATACATTTTACTTGAAGTTTTAACAAAGGATATACAATATACTGTTCATATTTAACCTTTTTGATTGACCGACAAAGATGATCTTCAAAGTTCTATATTTGATTTATTATTATTCAGTGTGAAAAAATGAATGAATTTGATATAATTGAAGATGTCTACCATACAATAAAAAATTTAAATATTTGGGAAACCTACACAAATATTTAATGGATATCTCTTTGTAAGCAAAAAAAATTATGTAACTTTGTAAAGGTAAGTCGTAGCTTATTTAAATTGATCGCATTCGATTTGGAATAATAAGATAAGTCTAAATTTGTTTAAAATATCCAATTATCTATAAAAGTTTTGCAGAAAATCATAAAATGTGATATCGATCCCAACTTTGGAGCCCCATAATTTGAGAATGGGGCTTTTACCCCTCATGGGACCTTCACCAATGAACTTAGGAACCTTTAATTAGGGGGTAATATAAATGGGGGGTTGAAATTCCGCTGGGATTTTTAATACTGTTGTACTAATTTTTAAAATAGTTTTTGTCAGTTTGACATTTGGATTTAATTTTCACAAACTTAATATTCATATTTCCTAAATCAAAAATAAAGAGTGAAATATAGTGCCCATTTTGGAAATTTGAAGCTGAGAAATGAAAAACTGTTATCAATCATCAATATCAAATGCCATTTATAAGAGTAAAAAAACTTATACTTAATGAGAAAAAAGAAAAAATATAATAATGCAAATTTCTTCTTTGTAACAATTAATGTTTAAAAACTAAAAATATTTTAATAAATGGATGCGAGGATTCATAATCCATAACAAAATCTATCTCATCTGGCATAGATCCAAAATAATATTTTCTTAAAAATGGAGATGCCTTTACTCATTTATATTTCTGATCAAACATAAAGTAAATTTCCTTTTTCATAAATAATAGCAATGTAAGATTTCTGCTCTTATAGTTCAATGTAGTATTTCAGTATAAATGCCTCAATAGATCAACAGAGCCTAATACTTGTTTCATTTTCAATTATTTTATGATTAAAATCAGGTAAAGATTTATTTTCCGTGCATATTTTAACAGCTACATATAATCTATATAGAAGGCTTTTTTAATGAATATATAGGCCTATGTGTCTCCAGGTTAACAATGGAGAGATTAACACAAATCTTTAACAACTATTTCATTGTCCAGTATATATTCATTAAAAAAATCTGCTATATAGGCAACACGTAGCAGTCACACAGGAAAGGTAAATCTTTATCGTTTTAATAATAAAATTGAAATATATCAATTAATTCTCCATTCTGAAATGCCCTAAAATCACGTAAAAATAACAAATGCTCGATATTTTTGCTTATAAGAAATAGTGATAGATTATTAGAACATAAATAGCAATATAAAATCCTTAATCTCCTATAACAATAGAATGGTAAGATTACACGTGTTCTTAAGTTCTACCGTAAAAACTAAAATTGGCACTATCCAGAAATTTTTTCTTAACCACAAATTTTCAATTCCCGAAACTAGTAAGGGTTTCCCATACATATATTGTATATATTCTGGATACATTTGATGAAAAAAAGCATTCTTCTTTAAATTCCAATTGATAATTAATTAATTATTTCATAAGTTTCCATAAACTATTCAAAACACAATGCAAATCCAATATATATTTTAATTTAAATAACGAATTTGATGACAGTAATAATAAAACAAATCATCTCTACGGAATGAAGTTTATGTCTAAATACAGTTGAACTTATTACAACGATCTCTATAAAATAAGTTTCAAAATAAACAAAACAGAATAAACTTTCCTTAAGCCTAAAAATTAAGCCTTACTTGTCCAACGACTTTAAGTTTTATATATTCAGATCCAGAATCGTTTCCTTCTTGCTTTTGGTCCTAAATTTTAAAATAATTATTATCACATATGATAAATAGAGATCAATTTTATAGAATTCTATAAAGTGAAAGTATTTTCACTTTTTATTTACCTGATGTTGGTCGGCCATCTTGAACAGTACCTTACGCCAATGCGAATGCTTAATGAAGAAACTTAGCAATAGATGGCGCAAATTGACAAGTTTCGTGGCAAAAGCGGAAATTTTTGGCTACTTTAATTTAAGATTGAAATTGCCTTTTTATTTTCTTTTTATACTATCCTATCGAAATATGCTTTATTTGATAATAAAAGTAAATTATTAACAATAAGGATTATTATTTATTTAGAAAAAAATTAAAATCTTAGAAATCTACAAAAAGCCGGCCGGATCGCCACATGGTAACGCATTGGCATTGCCTTATAACCTGAAAGACGGAGTTCAATTCATAGTCACCAAACTGTCCACATTGTAATACCCAAGAAACGCCTTTCCATTTCTGGATTGAATGCGCAAAATATGTTTCTTTACGCACCCGCTTGAGCACGAAGATCGGCATCAACGTCTCAACGACCACCAACTTGGAAACTCTTTACTGGCCACAACATACAAGAAATATTAGCAAATATATACAGGCGCTGGAACAATTTATCTATGCTACACATCGACTATAAACATCATATCTAACATCTCGGAGGATAAAGCGGTGGCTACACCCTCCATATAAACAGAAAGAAGAAGAAGAAGAAGAAGAATTCATAGTCCTATTTTGGTCCTATATCAACAAAAGTCTTTTAGGAAGGTTCGGGCCGATTCTTTGAATCTCATCCTTCACTTGATTGCCGATTCTACCATGTGTGTTGGCGGCCTGTGGTAGTAACTGAAATGCGCCGTCGCTTACTAACTCTGATTGGAAAGCATGTAAAACAAAGAAGAAAAAAATCTATAAAAGATTACCTAAAGTTATTTTTCAATATTCAATTTTAATAAAGATATATTAAATAGATGTATACTCATTTCATTTCGTTCTGAAATGTTTTAACGTTAGAATTGTCTGATTATTAAATATCGAGGCCCTTCTAGGCCAAACTAAGAATCCCCAGATTCATAACGGGATCAAATATTTTCAAATATATCTTCAGAAATGTATATAAATTAGAGAAACATTTGCTAATTCTTTTCCATACACTGTATTATTTTATTAAAGCTGAACATATAAATATTTCAATAATTGAGATATTTTAATATACTGCATTTCTTAAATTGAATACATTCCTGCAATAAAGTATTATCTATACTATATCATTACTCTCATAGATCGCGGCCAAGAAAATTGAATATAGACTGGAGTGACTGCTCAATGTTAGAAAAACAGAACGTGCGACTGGTAGGCTGGCGATATTTAGGTTGATTATTTTCGCAAAAGCGCATTCAATTCTATAGTTAATAGGCTCGTAAAAACCCGTTTAGTGCGCTGTAGTATCGGTACTCTAGTGGCCGTTTTTAGAATTAATTCATGGTAAACACATATTTCAATTGTAATAGCGAGTGTAATCATGATGAATATAAGAGTACAATTAACGTGAAATTTCAAATCAATTATTCAAAGGGAAGAATTCTTTAGATCTAAATATATTTGGAAAGAAAAAACTCTAATGGAAACTGCACAATCATGTACGTAGTGTTGCATAAATTTTCCCTGAAGGAGTGGTGATGAGTAAATGTATTCTTCAAATGAAAGTAAATCAGCCTAATTATGAAGTAAAATTACATATAAGAAAAAATTGTGAAAAAATTCGATAAAATATTTAACTAGGATATTTTTAAAATATTTAAATATATTGTAGTTGCGCTGTAGTACCGGTACTCTAGTGGCCGTTTTTAGAATTAACTCATGGTAAACACATTTCAATTGTAATAGCGAGTGTAATCATGATGAATATAAGAGTACAATTAACGTGAAATTTCAAATCAATTATTCAGAGGAAGAATTCTTTAGATCTAAATATATTTGGAAAGGAAAAAACAAATATTGTTTGCTTGTTTATTTTAATTAGCTAATATTTTTTATTTTTATAATTTAGATTGATAATGAAAATAAACGTATATGGAATCAATGCAATTGTATTGCTGGAATGGAGGGTCTATATTTCTGGGAAAAATCAATCAAGTTTCATCATTTTAATTAAATTTAATAAATTGAATAACGAAAATAACGGTTGCAGTAATATATCCGAAGCTGAAGAACTGGATTCAGCTGAAATCAATCATTGAAGGAATTGATTTATTATCCGATTCCGATTAATATTCAAGTTAATGTAAAATTAGCATAGTAAAACAAAAAAATAATTAATATGTTTATTTAGGACATGAATGTTTCTAAATTTTAAGAAAGTTTATCACGTTTACTACATTTCCTTTTTTAATCAACCCTTTCAGTATGTTTTAATGTAAATACGAGAATTCGAGAATTTCATACGAGATTACTGAACGTTAAATTTAATAACCCTGACTTATACCTGCTACAGACACAAAAACATAAAGTACTTTACGTTAAGCATTAAAGGACTTTAACATAAAAGTACTTTAAGGTTGATTTCAGACACGTTTTTGGAATTTTCGTTAGTATTCGCCATCTAGTGGGAAATTTTATATCGTCGTAGGGGGGAAAATCACGTAACTTCGTAAAAATAAGTCGTAGCTTATTTAAGTTGATTGCATTCGATTCGGAATGATAAGATACATCTAAAATCGTTTAAAATATCCTATTATCTATAAAAGTTTTGCAGAAAATCATAAAAAAACGTGATTCTGAGTCCCAAATTTGGAGCCCTATAACTTGAGAATGGAACTTCTGCCCCACATGGAATCTTCACCAATAAACTCAGGAGTGTTTAATTAGGGGATAAGGTAAAGGGGAGGTCGAAATTCCGCTGGGATTTTTTCTCCTGTCGTACCAAAAACTTTGATTACATTAAACTATAAGATAACCGATCTACAATATCGTTGTATATTAATCTAGGGAAACTTACCATCAAGTTCAAATTTTGTGCCTATTGCAGCCTAATGACACTTTATTCTTGTTTATTTTAAAGAAAGTTGTATTTTCGGAATTCTAAATAGTATTTCTAAGTTTCTCCTACGTTTACAACATGCTTCTACTATTTTGTCTAAACTACGACAAAAAAAAAGAGTTAATTAAGAAGAAAAACATTAAAATTATAAATCATTACTTTTCTTAAGATTCGTATAATCTATCTGACTTAAAACACGAAAGAAATTAATAAAATAAGAGCTTTTTATTATTCATAGCATTAAATGCGCAGAACCTAAAAGTCTTGAACCGAAAATTTTTCTTGCTCTGCGCACCGCCATCTTAGCTATTGAATACTAAAGGTACTTTATGCCTCTAAAGTACGTTAAGAGACATCCGTTAACTTAAAGTACTTTAACTCTTAACGTATTTTAATATTTCGTGTCTGGAAAGCATTATTCCGTTAAATTCGACCTTAAAGTACTTTAAGCGGTCTAGTCTGTAACAGGTATTATTTTAACTGCAATAGCAAGTATAATCATGGAGAGCGCAAGAGTACAATTAACGTGCAATTTTAAACCAATTATTCAGTGGCAAAATTATTTAGCTTGAATCAATTTTTTTCTCCTTCCTGGATCTTTTTTAGTGAAGGAAAACTAAACATAGAAACTTTGGGTGTGCTGTAACTATTTTTATGACAGTCAACAGCACAGATTACTAATATACAGATGGGACACTTAGCTAAAAACAAGGAAATTTCAGTACCATATATACAATTAGAACAGTGGTTCTCAACTTAGAAGTACACAACAGCACATTTGGGAATATTTAAAAAAATTGAATAATAGTAGAAAATATATTACAATATATACAGGGTAGGTAAAAAGTCTGTACCCCTCAATATAATTTGATAACTGTCATATATTTCAAAAAATCTATTAATGCCAACAAATAGGAAGTCTTGGATGGGCTATCTGATGGTGATTTTCAAATGTACTGATTATGCAAATGAGACACTTGCAAATCCTATCTCATAAAGCATAATAATAAAATTTCCAATTTCAAACTTGTTCAGCATTCACTCCTGAACACTTTAAAAAAACTTCAAAATCAGATAAATAGTTCACCCAAAAATGAAACAAAAAGTATTTTTATATGCAAATCATGTCACATGCTCTTCCACATCTGACTATGGAAATTTCTGGAGGTTTCCACAATAGCATCATCTTTCTGTTCAATTGGCATAAAAAGCCACATTCACATATATGCAATTCAATGTACAAGTACAGTACAATGGCTAAGTACAAACTTAATGAAATGACTATCATAGTCATATGCTATGGTGCTGTTAATGAAAATATTATTGCCGCAGCTCAATATTATCAGGAAAAACATCTCTCAGCATGAATATCTAGATCTATCATATGTCAATCCTTGAAATGCCTAAGAATATGCTGCTCACAAACAGCAACTGATGAGAACACAACTTTCATTTTTGCATAATAATAATAGAGGATCTCCAAGTCTGCATCATTACTGTCTGTACAGAGATTTCTGCTAACACTCTAAAGCAGGGCTGTCCAACCTGTGGCCCAACATAAAAATTGTAAACTTCCTTAAAACATTGAGATTTTTATGTACTTAATGAAATTAATGAAGTTTTTACTATTTAAATACCTATCTACATTTCATATTTCCATTTTCTAAAATATTTTTTTTTTTAGTGATTAAAACTTCTTGATTGGCTCAATGATTTTTAAAAAATTCTGAATGAAAGAAATCAAAGATTATTATGCTACAACATTTTTGCTTTTTTGTCATGGTGGAATAATATATTATACATTATTTATTAATGTTTTTCTTAACAACTATCATTACAGTTAGTATATTTTATGTGCAGCCCAAGACAATTTTTTTCTTCAAATGTGGTCCAAGGAAGCCGAAAGGTTGGATACCCCTGTTCTAAAGGCTGTGAGGAATTCCATCCAACATCATGTTCAACTATACTTGAGTGTTGGTGATAGACATTTTGAGCATATTCTTGATTAGTTTTTGTTTGTTGATTAAGGTCTGTATTTTCAGTTTATTGATTTGGGGTGTTATGTTTTGGTATTGGTTTGCTATTTAAATGTCAGAAATAAATGTCAATCCTTGCATGTAAAAATGATTTTGTTTCATTTTTGGGTGAACTATTCATCCGATTTTGATGAAGTTTTTTTATAGTGTTCATAATTAAATGCTGAACAAGTTTGTAATTGGAAATTTTTCCATATCTATTACAGTCTATGAGGTAGAATTTGCAAGTGTCCTCATTTGAAGGTCACCATCAGGTATAACCCACTCATGACTTTTTATTTGTTGGCATTAGCAGATTTTTGAAATCTATGATAATTATCAAGTTATAGGGTATAGTTCCAGCCTATATATCAGGGCTGCCCAACCAATAAATTGCAAGTTACCAGTCGATCACGATAAGCTTTTTAGTCAATTGCAAGCCTCCGACCATCTTCTGGTCAACTTCCACTTTGCAATATATAATAAAGATTGTCTGTCTTTTTATTGAAACAAGAAAAGTGAGACTATCTCTACATGTTTTTGTTTGTTTGTGTCTTATCATTTTTAAGTAATAGCAGATCAAATCAATCAGTAGAATATAATAATATTTCAAAAACAATAAATGAAGATTATTTCGATGAGTAAGCAAAAGTTTGTTTCACAAATGCATTTTTAGGTTCAAATGTCTTTTCTTTCTTTCTTTATTACGCTACTCTGGTCCGGACAACAATATAGTGTTGTCACTAAGATTTATTAAAAACTCAACTTCAATTATTTAAAATTTTTTTCTTTTTTTAGTCATAATTATGAGTGTAGAAAAGAAAAAGCTTATCATTGCCATGATGAATGGGAACATTTCGTTTTTTCCATGGTTAATAACAAATGCTCTTGTCTGATATGTAATTCAGTTGTTGCTATTCCAAAAAAGAAAAATATTGAAATACATATTCAAACAATGCTCTCCAATTATGAAAATGAATATATGAAAGACTCTGAAATATGCAGAGCAAAAATTATAGATTTAATATCATACTTACAATCACAACAAAATATGTTGGTAAAAATTTTAAGATTATCTCTTTTGTCATATAATCCAAATTTTGAATCAATTACAAAATCTTATACAATCCCAAATATTGCATTAAAATTTTTGTTTATGTGCCCACATATTTCTAGTTATTTTCGTGTTATGAAGAATTCTTTATTTTATTTAATAAATTTTGAATTGTATAGATGACATTACTATTTTTGTATTTTTATTCCCTGGATATCGGTAGATCGCTATGTCGCTCCAGTGAAAAAAGTAGATCACGGTCATAAAAAGGTTGGACAGCCCTGCTATGTATTAATCACAAACATTTTCTTAATATTAAGGATACAGTTTATGGAAATAGGCTGCTTGTGTAAACAATCTTTATTTACATAAGAGAACAAAGCTTGGAAACTGCTAGTTTAGAACATATAGAAATTGAAGAAAGGTCATAAGGCAAGAAATGTTTTTGTAATAAACAGTTTGTTTCTGCAAATAATCTGTTTTTAGGTTTGATCTGTGTTGATAAACTTATAAAGCAGAGTAATAAGGATTTATTATAGAATAACAACATTTTGTTTAATAAATATCAGTCACAATTTAAAATAGCATTTTATAATATGTATAAATTCAAATAGTACTGCAAAAAAAAGACATTATAATTATCAGATATTTAATATGTCAAAAAGTAGACAAAATGGCATTAGAGTTCCAATAAAGAACATCAACTTTTATCTCAGAAATTGAAATATGGTGTACTACTAATTTCTTTTTTGTTTTTGTACTGTTAATAGTTTAAATAAACTTTGCCTTATAATTGGGCTTTACAATATTTTTATTGTAGATTTACTATAAAATTAGAAAATTATTCAATCTCCATACTTCCTTCAATAAATAGAAAAAATTATGTGGATAAATCAATGTTATATTAGAATCAAAAAAACTATAAACTGTGTTAATTTTACAAAACAGAATATTATATAATTAATAATTATTATTTCAATGCAAAACTTTGATTAATAATAGTTATTTTATATTAATTTAAATTTTATGAAACTTTTAAACAGATAACTGTAGCATTAAAATATCTTATATAAATGATGATAATGTCATTTTTGAGAATTCCAGCAATCAAATTAACATTATATTATGAACAAAGATGACCACATCCACTTTAAATGCATCTTTATTATTGCTGTCAAATAAACATAAAATATTAATTCTGAAAATAAATGATAATTAAAATGGAAATAAAAATGATGTAATGCTTCAGAAAGCAGTTGAAAAATATTTAATTTTTCACAAATTATGCTTAGTTATCCACCATCAATCTTTGTTTTGGAAGCATCTAAGTGTCTATAATTTAATTTGTATATTCATATAATGTACTTTTGTTTATTGCAATGGTTTTCACCCCAATTTGTATGTTGTTATAGGGTTATACCTGTATATTGAAAATGTTTTTTCTTCTCATTTAGTATAGCCAAAATTTTGTTTATATATAAATATTGATATATAGAATAATAATTATTGATTTATGAAATATTGAACAATTTTATGAAATAATTATTGTAAGTTAACAGATTCTTGTAATTATAAAAATGAAATCTTGATTTCCAGTATTTATTATATTTTGATAAAAAAATACACATTATTTTTTTAATATTATTTTATTAATTATTACTTATAATAATAATACTTAGATTATTGAAACAATCCTGAATTAGATGTATCACTCTTAGGTGCTATCATATGAAGAAATATAAGAATATAGACTGTTTCAGAACAAAAGGTATCGTATCTTTAATTCAGAATATAAACAATAGTTCACCTTTGAGAAGATGCACTCTTGCATAAAACTTAAAATTCTATAGTTTTTATTATAAAATAAAACACTTCAAATATTTTAGACAAAATTTCTTTCAAGATATTTCTAAAATATATATTTTTTGTAATTTAAAACACATTCCCTTCATTGTTTCAGTTCAGTCTATATTGTTTTTTATATGTTATTTTTATGTAAAATATAGATATATTATAAAACAATTTATGTATATAATATTAATGTATTATATGTAAATAAGCTTAAATAATAAATAAAATTATAATAATTACAAAATGAATTGTAATTAGAAAATAATGTTCGAGGAAATAATAGAATACAATATAGTATCTGAAATTTTATATATAATATGAAAGTCATTGAAATTTAAGCATATAATTTCAATATTATTTTATTTTAAAATAAAGATCGGAAGAGCGTCGTGTAGGGAAAGAGTGTAGATCTCGGTGGTATTCATATTAAATTAAAATAAAATGTTTGTTTAATTAATTATTGAAATATATAGTGTTAAAATGTATACAGTCTGAATTTCCCTTATAGTTTTTGCATAAAGATTTTCAAGTAACACTTTATAACAGCTTTTTTAATAACAGTTTATATTTGAGCTGTGTTTAAGATTATTAAATCAAAATTCACTTAGTATTTACATTTGTAATAATATTTCATAAATAAAATTAAACTAAAAAAAATTTTGGCTTTGAGAAACCTATATGATCAGTTCATTTCTAAATCCATGAAAACATTTATAAATTTAAATACAGATTGTCCTTGACTTATAATGCCCTTAAGTTACAAATCACTTGTATTTATAATAGTGATGTCATCAGTAAATTCTGTGATTGGTCATTGCAATCTACATATATACTAGTCTATATTCAATAGACTGATGTACCAAAAGCATTCTTTTTACATTTGATTCTTGTAGTTTTGTGTTTGTTATATTTATTATGATGATGTATAGGGCCATAATAAAGATTAATAGTGGAAAAATCCATAAATTTTTGGCAATTTTGACTTCCAATCATTCTGACTTACAACAATAGGATTTGGACTGAACCCCTTCATAAATTGAGTATTTGTATTGAAGAACCTAATTTTTGATGAATTTTTGCATCTAGAAAAAGTTTCTCTCTATTTCAAAGTAGCTTATATTCAAAGGCACTTCTCATATTTAGGCAAACTATTGGGTTGTCTGAAAAGTCATGATGCATTTTCATAACAGATAGTGATTGTTCATTTTTGGAAGTAATAGAGTTACTTGTATCTATGTTATTTTTATGTCATTTAACAGCTGATGGTTTTAGCTTCATTTTTTAAAAAATTGACCTTTTTTTTTTTTTTTTTTTTTTCAAAATTTTTTACATAAAATTTGAATTTGCATAAGTAAAGCTCGCTGCATTGATATTTGTTATAACTGAAATAATTTTTTTGTTTTTTAATTGTATTTTTCAGATCTGTAGAGGTTGAAGAAAATAATTGTACTGATTATAGTGAAATACATTAAATGGCAGTCCTTAAGTTATAGTGCCACCTGCAGATTTTATCTTTTTAGAGAAACTATAATTTTAATTTAATTTTTATTCCTTAATTTTTAAATTATGAATAACAAGAAAGTTTTTTCTCGTTAGATTTTTCTAACGATGACTTAGGAATCAGTACAGTGGTTCGACTGCAAAAGGAATATCCAGGAAACCACGTTTCATTATTAATATATATGATTTATGCAATTACATACAATTCATTCTTTATTTTTCGCGGCACACTGTCAAAGGTTTGGCGGCACACTAGTGTGCCGCGGCACAGCGGTTGAGAACCACTGCTCTATAAGAATGTCAATGCCAACGATGGTTCACAAAATTCAATGCTGGTGACTTTGATCTCAGCAACACTCTTTGGTCAGGAAGGCCAACTGAGGTTGATGATGATGTTAAAATAAAGGCATTGAGTCAAACCATTGTTACACAACACAAGAGATTGCAGAAACATTGAACATCCATCATTCAACCCATTCATGACCACCCAAAGAAGCTGGGATACACAAGCAAGCTCGATATTTGGGTTCATCGTGAACTCGAAGTTCATTTAATGGCATGCATAAATATCTGCAACATGCTCATTAAACATGAGGAAAATTATATTTTTTTTTGAAGAAATTGATAACTGATGATGAGAAAGTGGATTGTTTATAACAATGTGGTGCACAAATGGTCTTGTCCCAGCGTGATGATTTGCCTCAAATGGCATCGAAAGCAGACATTCATCAGAGGAAGATTATGCTCTCATTGTGGTGGAATTTTAAAGGTGTTGTGTTGAAAATTCTACCAAGGAACCAAACAATCAATTCAGAAGTGTACTGTCAGAAATTGAACAGTTTGAACGAATCCATCATCCAGAAATGTCCAGAGCTCATTAATCATAAAGGAGTTGTGTTCCATCACAACAACACAAGACCACACGAGTTTGATCACCTGTCAAAAAATATTGGAGCTTGTATGGGATGTGTTGCCATACCCACCATACTTGCCTGACCTTGTGCAGTCAGACTTCCACTTGTTTTGCTTTCTTCAAACCTCCTTGCATGGTATGATGTTCAATTCAGATGAGGCTGTAAATCAGTATCTTGTTCAGATTTTTGCAGATAAAGACAGGTCCTTCTATGAACGAGGAATTATGAAGCTCCCTGAAAGATGGCAAAAGGTTATCGAGCAAAATGGGCAATATATCTTTGATTGATGTTTGTTTTTTATATAAATAAATACACTTCTTAAAACATAGAAAAAAATGCATCACGACTTTTCAGACAACCCAATACTTTGATAGAGAAGCATATTTCCCCCATATACCAAAATGGGTAGAAGTATAAACTTTCTGCCTATGATTTTCATTTTTCAAGATGCAAACATATTGGTTAGACCCATGTCTGCCTAAAATCATTTATTGCTTTACTAGAGAATTAATCACTCTCTTAATTGATTATAATATATTCAGATAGAAATCAGTGAGAAATATCTATATTCTTAAGGTAATGTTTTACATATCAAGTTATGTATTTACACTATTGCTAAGCATTTAAAAGTGCAATCAACTGTTCTGTTGTTTTCTAAAATAATATGATTCATTTTTGCCATTCAGATGTATTTCCTACAATTTTATATATTTCCTGAAATAGCAATATATGTATTTGTGAATTAATGCTTTGTCATTTGTTAGGAAAGTGAAAAATTGGAAAAAGTTTTAATTGTGATCCACTGGAAAGTGGATCACAATTAAATTATGACTGCAATTGACTTTTTCATTATAATAATTAGATGATTATAAATACAGTTATGTACTAAGTATTCTTTTGGTGAAAATTATCATAATAATTTTTAAATGTCTCTGGCTTATCTGATAAAAAGAGTTAAAGAATTGCCAATAAGTAGTGGATAAGATGGGCATACTTAGTGGAAGGAGGAAGAATTTAGATTTAAGTGTGAGAAATGGGGAAAAGTTGTTGCCAAGAGAAAGTATGTCAAGTCACTAGAGGAAAAGGAGAGTTGTTATAAATACTAATAATTATCTCACTGTGTTAATTGGTGATATTATGAGATGCTATGTATAATGGACAATGTCCACTTTGCATGCACGCTATTTGCTGGTGATAAAACGAAACACAATTCCGTGACTAGTATCGCTTGAAAACACAAGTCGCATTCATTATTCAGTACCATTATGCAAAAGTTATAATGGAAAAGTGCCTGCTGGTACAACATGGCATTGTTTTCCAATAGATGATGCTATTAGGAAGCAATGGACTGTAAAAATTTGGTATGACGTTGGCAAATATTTCCAAAAATTAAAAGGAATAAGAGTTTGTTTAGGTCATTTGGTGGAAAGTGATTTCGAGCCTTTCCTTCATTCAAAATGACGTTATTTGAAACTAGAAATTATTCCTTCTGTTTTTCCTTGGATCTTTAATAAAAAAGTATTAGAAAAACGAATGAGAATAATTATGCATTTTAATGAAATAACTAAATAAAGAGTCTGTCATTTGCCGCCCTTCATTTGGGAAATATATAATATACATAAAACCTATTTAGACAGAATTTGAAAATTAAGTTTAAGAACAGATAATTTTCTTTCTTTTATTTATAAATTATTTTCATGAACCGTTTAGTATCCACAAGGTAGAAAGCGACTGGTTTTTTTCTATTTTCACGGAAAATCCCATGGAATCTGATTCGATCCGTGGTCCTACATATAAAAATATTATATGTAGACTAATGAATGGGGGTAAAAAATTTCACGGAAAATCCCATAGAATCTGATTCGATCCGTGGTCCTACATATAAAAATATTATATGTAGACTAATGAATGGGGATCGACGGACTAATTTTGGTTCTTCCCAAAGTTGGTTCGTCGATCCCCATTCACTACAGCCCATTTTGACTTTTTATAGATGTAGGCAGCATGTAGCGGCATCTGTAGTAGCCTTTTCCATTTATTAATTGTTAAGGTTGAAAAGTAGCAATAAAAATGTCCTGTTGATTCTATTATGACATGCTTACATTTTAAAATAATAATAACTTATATAGTAGGCCTACTGTATTTACATTTTATTGGTTAGTTACTATCACTTATTAATCGGCTAATAATTGAGAAGTGACGTTAAAAATAATTTTTCATGACGCATATTTTTGTTATAAGCATATTTAAGGTTTCAAACTATCCTCAATAATTCAGACATATCCGTATTTTTGATGTGAAATGGGAAAACCGGCAGGAATATCTAAAATTTTGAAAATGTTCCAGATTTTGGCACTTTTAAAATTTGAATTTGAAACTTCTTGATTATTACTAAGTTAATGCCGCTTTCCCCAGTGGCTACTAAGCATTTCCATGCCAACCACGTCTCGTCCCCATCTCTGGTGGGATCAGCCTCAGGTGAAAATGGGGTTCAACGAGCCTGGCCCTGGATTCTTCCACAAAAAACGCGATGTGAGAACCAAGAATTGAATCCAATCCTTCAAAGTGGAAGCATAGCACGCTCCCATCGCGATTATTGCCATGATGAAAGGTGCAAGGCATATAACAATCAGCATTTTTTATCAATAGATATCATTTTCTAATTGTTGATAATTAAGTGACAAAGCGGGTCGGCTGAATTGGCTGCCTGGAAACGCTTTGGCGAAACACTCTGGACACTCGGGTTCGAGTCTTGGGTCCCTATTCCTTAGAAATATTTATCATGGGGTGTGGGTCCGGTCCGTCGATCATCGCCCGCCACACTCTAGTTGATCCTCCGCAGGGATGGGCATCTGTAGAAGGGCTTGTTTCGTCCCGCCATTTAGTACTCTTACTGACTGCAAAGTGGCGTCATCTATTGACAAAAAGTGGCAAGGCGCTCCACAAGTTGACATTTCTTTGTGGAGAATCAGCTGGACTGTAAAAGAATGGGATCAACTGATCCGAACCTGGACTATATATAAATTTACTAAAGAATGAAGTTGGTTGGATGACCCGCGTTGTAAAGCGTTGGCTTATCATCTTGGAGACCGGATTCAAATCTGAATCTCACACCCCTCCAGTTTTTTAGGAACGATCCTGGTACAGCCCATTAAAACCCATCCTTCAACCTTCCAGTTGACTCTACCATAGGTGTTGGCCAACCTGTGATAGGCTCTACAAATGGTCGCTTATCCTAAGTGTATTCACGGCTTATTAACTTAATCAAAGAATGAGATCAAAACTTTTTCCCAGATATATGGTGAAAAGTCGACATTTCTCACATGGCCAATCTGGCGGACCTAACTGCGGTTGGTAGTTTAAAGTTTGGCTTCCTAATACCCTGTTTACGTTATGCAATATAAATCAGTTCAAGTCGTAAAACGTGTTTAATCTCATAAATGTGAACGGAACATGGATAGCCAAACTCGTTTAAAAACATCACATATTAGTGCATACTGGTTTAGGCTGAACGAGAAAGATCTATGGGGCTCAAACTGAAACTAATACCTGATTAAATGTTGATTCGGGACGAAACAGGAAGTGCCGCCATTATTTTTCTCTCGCTTTGGAAGTTAAATTGCTTGATGAGAACTTGTAAGCAGCATTTTGATGAAAATTTATTCTAATTTTACATATATTGACTTATAGTTAACATATTTAAAGTTTTATTTATAATTTAAGGTGATTTTATTCCTTAGAAAAAAATAGAGAAAAGCCAAAAAATGGAGCTTCCCTCGAACTCGTTAAATTTTGAATGCGATCATTTACAAACTGGTTTATATTGCATAGTGTAAACCATAGCTTCTCAAAGTATGGATCGCATTACTAAATTTGGGGGTCGCGGAAATTTTAGCAAAAATTCTGTTAAAATTTTTAAATTGCACTCAGCTCATTAGTATGAATACTTGCCTTTATATTTAATTCATTATAAAACTATATTCGTATGTATATCAAAGAATTGTTTTCGAACAAAATTTTCTTTATGATTTATTATCAGCAAATGTGTTAATTCGTATTCTTAGTTTATATCTCTATACCCAGGGTCGCGAAAATATTTGCTCCGGTAAAGGGGTCATCAAATGGAAAGTTTGAGAAGCCCTGGGTAAACATTTGTAAATCACTCCAATTCTGTAATTCTATTTTTTATTTTTGCTTTTTACTCCCATTTCCAATCAATGAGATTACTAAGGGGCGGGGCCAGTTCCAATCATGGGTTGCACCCACACCTGTGGAGAGAGCCGGACGGTAAAGAACGGCCGGACCCGGAACCCCGAAAAAACTTTTCAGCAGATGCCGGACCCGTGATGCAAATCCGGGTCCTCCTGTATGGCACGCCAACGAGTTACCAACCATGGGTTGCACCCACACCTGTGGAGGGAGCCGGATGGTAAAGAATGGCCGGACCCGGAACCCCGAAAAAACTTTACAGGAGATGCCGGACCCGTGATGCAAATCCGGGTCCTCCTGTATGGCACGCCAACGAGTTACCACTCGGTCATCTGGCCGCTCTGTAATTCTATTATATTTGGTGAATAAAGAATTCAAAATAGATTTTATGCCTTTCTTGAGCTTTGCTTTCCTGAGAGCTTGAGTCGAATATTTTTGCTAAGCATTATTGCATTTAGTGAAATGCTTGTATATTATTTACAGATTTTACTGATTTCTTGGAATGATTCAAATACTCTATATAGGCGGTCGGATGGCCGAGTGGTAACGCGTTGGCGTACCACGCTGGAGGACCCGGGTTCCTTTTTTAAATCAAATACTATAATATATTCTGTTGAGTAATATGTCTGTCTATTTTATGTAATCTTAACTTTTTTTAATCCTAAATGAAGATGCACAAAGAATGAATTGTTTTCTAACATTATGTATTTAATTCAATATAAATATAATTTAATTCAAATATTACTTGAATTGTTTTTGTATATTGCATAGTTAACTTCCTTTTATTTTCTATTTGTTCTTAGAAATTGTTCTATTAACAATATTTAAAAAATATGCCCAGATTATAAAGATTTCCTGTTTGGAGATACAGTACTTCCTGTATTGTGCATAATTTCAATAATTTTGTAAAGAAGTTTAAACTGTTTTTCATAATCATATATTATTTATTTATAATTAAAAAGAATTTATATATCATTAATTTATAAAAAAATTTTTCCACTTACAAAATATGACTATGACTTATAATATTACATAATTATTATAAAATATAATCTTTTTGAATAAGTTTATATAAATTAATCATAAAACACATTTGCAAATTTTTCACTTGAGTTTATTATTAAATTAATTGGAAATTATTTAAATTAAAGATTGCAGTAAGAAGTTTATTTAAAATCAAATTTTAATATTCACAGCTGAACATGTCTGAACTTACTGGTAACCATGGAGACTCACAAACCAATACAACATCTTCAATGGATGATGATCCTCGCTGTCAGTATTTTGACTACAATTATGATGTCACTACCGCTATCATCTGTGGCATGTATTTGGTATTCGGAGTTGTCTATACTTTATATGGTAATTATTTTTTTAATAGAATATAATTTAATTAAAAACAAATTTATTATATTATTAATTATATAAGTAAATATAAATTTAAAAATTCTTGTTTAAAAACTTTTTATACTTGTAGTGATGAATTATAAACCAATAAACTGTAATAAAAAAAAAATAATTGTTTTTTATATTTTTCAAATTATTAATGGTTATTGGTTAAAGCTTAACATTATTTAGTAATCACTGTATAAAAAAATTTATATAATATAGACTTCAAGATATTTTGATAAGTAGAGCCAATAAAAATAATAAAGTATATCAATGTTACATCCAATCATAAATTCTTTTTAAGAATCAAATTACATGTTATTAAATTTATAATATTTATGATTTCAAATTACAAAAAAGTATATCTCTTATATTTGATACACCACACACTTTTCTAACATGTGGAGAAGATGCATTGGTATATGAAGTTGATTTGAGAAAAAATAAACCTGAAAAGTAAGTTATTATTTATTTTAAGAATTCATCCACACAAATCAAGTCTATAAATAGGCTATTTGCAGAAAAAAATGTTATCACCTTTACAGCCCTCTTCATTTGCTAACAATATTAGAATACAAATACAAATGTATTCTAATATTGTTAGCAAATGAAAATAATAGTATATTATTATTCTAATATTGTAATATAAAACATGTACAATTCTGTTTTGAAAATTTAACAGTATTTTGTTTTAAAAATTATAAAATTTAACTAAAGTAGCTTATTAACACAAAAATTTAACTAACTTAATACAAAATACTATATTTATACTTAACACTATATAATGATGATCATGTGTGATTATGAGTTATTTATTTGATCATCAACATTGAATCCACCTGTCTAGAACTATAATGATTTTTGTTAAAACATCACTCTCCAAGTCTGATAGAAATGATTAGGAGTATTTGCCAGTTATATACAATGAGTCTTTGGTTTTCAGGGGAAGTTTTAGCTACAGAGGAGAGATATACCAATTGGCAGCTCCTTAGCTGGGATCTTAGCAAAACTAATATTAATCCTTTGTGCTCCTATGCCTGGATCATATGTTAGACAAGTGTTGACTTACTTGCACTCCTATGCCTCGTACTGCCAAACAAAATTTAGTATATAATGATTCATCTTACTATTAATGATAATGGAATCAACTGAAGCACAAAAGTAGAAGAATACTGTATACATTTGACTGATGATAGCTATTGAATAGCCAAAAACGTTTTATAAATAAATTAGTATTTAATCTCCTATTTTCATGCTTCAGTGATTTCAACAAAATTAAATAATCTATGATTTTTTTTTACTTTTATTGAATAAATCTGATTGAAACATCAACTTTATTTTATTTGTTTTTTATCATAATAATCAGAAAATTGCTTTAAATTGGATATTTTAATATATTTTTAATTACAAATTTAATTCAAAACATCTTATAAAATTGTTAAATTTAGATGCTGTTTCTTTATTATTTTTATCTCCACCCAATACTGTCAGCTGATAGTATTCTTTAGCCCCTCTTATTTATGGTCACTTTCTTGGTCATCTATCTTGAACCAGTAATTTATAATTCAGGAAAGTTTGGCCTCTTATAGAATAACATGCTTTTATTGTTTTTCACATTTATCATTAACTAAATTAATTTTATTTAAAAATTTAGATGCTTTAAGTTATCATGTGACGCTTAGGACACCATGCCCTATCGTCGTCTGATCATCAATCTCGCCACCCCTCTCCAAATGTTTCCTTTGGCTCAGCATTTATTGAAATATTTATCTTAAATTCCGTCTGATGCACCCAGTCAATGAATTTGTGTACTGCCTTCAAGAATGAAGCCATTTTAATGTATTCTAAAAAAGCACTTTATTTTTAATTAAAGGATAAATTAACTTACATCCAGATTCCCTTACGGTAACTTTAACACTTAAATACTTATTTATTTCCTTCGAAAACTCACAATGGACAGAACTTAATCCACAATTCATCAATGAACAGTAAAACAACTGTTAGTCCACGTTAACAAGTATACTGATAATCGCTGCAACATCAACTTCTCGTAAGGGAATCCGTACTCCCTCTACTGACGAAAGGTTATATTCAACCGTAATTTACATATCAATACAAAATTATAAATACAATTAAAAGAAGTAACTAATTAAAATTCACTCTTAACTAACAAAATTAATACACTTTTAGCTAAACCAAATACTCAAAAAAATTTAATTAATATTTTGTTATTTCAAACTTCAATGCCGACTTATCTTTCTTCCGCTAAACTTCCCACCTCCACATCTCTCTGCTACCACGGGTATTTCACAATTAAATTTCCTTTTCTTCATTCTTTCGTTTCTTTTCACCACTCCACAGTTTTCACAAAAAAAACACAATCCTTTATAATCAGAAAACCAATACTACACTTGATAATCAATGCTGAAGTTGATGTCCTAAATTATTGGAGGAAAATAATCAATTGATTATTCTGTCAACTATTTCCTTATTTATATAAGTTCATTATACAATACATTCACACAAGCACTTTTTAGCAGTAGACACAGTAAAAGTTTTATTTCATTTTGCGAAGTACTTGTTATATTTATTTTTAATCTTAATCTCATTAGTCTGATGTCTTTAATATGTGAATAAGCTAATTTTTATTTTTGAAAATTATTAAAAATAAAAAAATTGTATTAAAATAGTAATGAATTAATTTAAATAAATATTGTTTTTCTAAAAAAAAATAATAGACTTATACAAGCACTTTTTAGCAGTAGATATACTGAAATATTTATTTCATTTTGCGAAGTACTTTTGGCTAACCACCATCCTCAGTGCAACTTCAAAACAACTTAGTATATTTTATTATATCTACTGCTAAAAAGTGCTTGTATAAGTCTATTATTTAATGAGTTTTAGCAGTTTGTTTTACAACTTTTAAAAAATAATAATAAATACATATTCATTTATCAGAAAATAAATGTAATTCTTAATTTTAAAATAATATAATTTAAAAATAATTTCTTTTTTTCAATAGATAATTTTATGAAAAACTTTTTTGTATTCTTAGATATTATACATTTATTAATTTGTATCAATATGTTGGCATATTAAAATGCTAGATTTATAGATAAATTTTAATCAATGGTTATATGGGCATAATCCATTTAGCATACTCCATATAGCATTTATTTATTATTGCAATATCTATTAAAAATTTCTTCATTCTCCAATTGATCCTTGATGTTGTCTTCAAGAATTTAGATGCAGTACATGGGGCCTGTCTTCTTCCAATAACTTCATTTTCTCTCCCAATACTATAAAATTTGCCATGTTCGGGGTTGCAGTCTGCACTGACAAGTCCACTAACTTATGTATTTACTGTAATTTTTATTAATTATTAATAATTTAACAATTTAAAATATATTTACTAAATTATACTTAATATCTTTTACTATTTTTTATGTAATTCAATAAACTCCTAGTATGTTGATTGTAAGCAATAAACTATAATGTCTGGAATAATCTTCATTGGGATATGCTACAATGATTTTATATATTGCTCATTCAGTTATCTTACAAGGACACATCCCCAGCATTAAATCATGTGTGTGTATATTAGTTTTTAGAGATGTTTATTAGTCATTTAAAATAAGATTTCATAAAGTATTATGGAAAAATGTTTGGCTATTTATCTTTTGTTTTATATTTAAACGTTTCTCTTAAGACATCTTAGTATATCTCATATTTTATAATAAAAGTTCTTCTTTTATTTAATTCTCTAGAATAGAGATAAGGAATTTCTTCAAATGTAAAATATTTGAAGTAAATTTGAAAGATCAGAAGAAATATTATGATTTATTTTATTAGACTATTATTTACTATATTAAGTTTTCTATTCATTCCTGCTTTTTATTTATGGTAAAGTTTGTTGTTTACTATTTCATGATGATTTAAAAATTTAAAAAAATATAACTTCAATTAGAAGCTATTCCTATGAAAGTTTTCAGTGAGCTGAATATAACATCTTTGCAGTTTGCAATATTCCCAATTTCCAACAAAATGAAGTAAATCAGAAATCATTAGCAGAATAAAACAAATTTTTTTTAATTCAAAAAAAAGTTTGTTTTAATAATATTTTTAATAAAATAGACTAGAAATTAGATATTTATAAATATCTAATTTCTACTTTTTAGATTACCTAAGTAATTCTAGATATTTTTAATTAGTGTCTTATATTTGAAAAAGAATTTAGAAATTGCAACAAATGATTGAATTATTTATTTTTTCCAATAATATAGGAATGTTTTGAATAACACACAAAAATGATATAATACTATAGAAATATTAAAGATTAAAAGTTTATTATAGTTTCTGAATATTATTAATATCTATTTAGTGACATATTTCATTTTTTTTTAATATTTAGTAGATTATTTTCTCAGAAATTTATGGATTATATAAATTTATAGAAATATGAAATTCAACTTTCCAAGATGATAATTAAATAAAAATGAAAATTGCAATGTGGAAATTAAAATATAATTTATATTTGTAATTTTGACATTGTAATTGAAAAGATAGATAACCTTTTTTAAAAGAATTATGAGTTGGAGTGTTAAATTAAGAATTCACAACTACCTGCAACTGAGGAGGGCCTACAGGGCCGAAATGCATTTTGCCAGTGTGAATTTGTAAAAAAACTTTGTAGTTAACATATAGAAAATTTTAATGTTTTAAAAAAAGCTTTTAATTTTGATAATTTAAACATTTACTGTAATTTGGAAATAAACAACTGATTTAAACAAATTGATATTTTTAAAACATTTACTGTAAATTAGAAATAAACAACTGATTTAAATAAATTCTCTTTATCTTTTCCTGTGTGCCGAATAAGCACTGAGAAACTTGGTGAATAATTTCTGTCGTTAAAAAGAGATAGATAGTACTTTTTTAAGTATAATTAGTCATACATATCACCGCTATATATTATTATTTGATATAAAATATAATTACTGGTAATTTTTTCAATAAATTGAAACTTTAAATAAATAATTCTAAATAACAAATTTTTCATGGCTACAACTGATGAAACAAATTTTGAATATTTTGAAATTATTGTAATATCAAAATCAGTGGATTTTATTATAAATTTTAAAACTGTTGTAAGGTTAAATATGTCTTCAGTTATTTAGGATGGTTAACTGTTGATTTAGATATTGTGAATATTTAATATATAATTCCAATAATTTAAATATTTTGAAAAATTTATTTGAATATTATATTCTAGATATGATATAAATATAATTAATTTTATATTGATATTGAGAATTTTTAATATTTTTATGTGTAAATAACAAGATCTACATTTATTATATATTTTATGTAAGTCTAAAAACTGGCACTCTTATTTTTGCCATTAGAATATTAATTATTAGATGAAATAGTATTAATTAACTGTACATATTAAAATGGATAATGAATGCATTTAAAAATATTACTTATTTACCTTATATGTTGTTCTTAACCTTAATTTTCTTTAATATTTTATAAAAAATTTAGTCAATAGGAATAACTTTTAAATCTTCAAATATTGGGGTTATGGATGTGAAATAAATAAATTATGATTTTTAAAGGTTACACATATTCATTCAAAATTTAAATAATGAAATTTATCATAAAAAATAAAATTTTATTCTTAAGAACATTTGATGAACAGATACTCTGAAATTTGAACTTGGTTGAAAATACTACATAAGAAACACTAATATTTAAATACTGTGTTTGTAATTTTAAGATTTTAACAGATTATAAAAATTTATATATTGAACTCAAGCAGATTTTACATTTTTCAAAATTTGATTGCATGCTAATTTAATTTCTAAACAGTTATTAATTTGCTCAATCAATTACAATATTTGTTTATTAAATTTTGTTTCATAAAAGTTATATGATATGATAACTTTTATCATATATCTTTTTTTATATCATTCTTTTACTATCTCAATTTAAAATAATATCAAAGTTGGAGAGATGAAAAGTTATCATATCATATATCTTTTTTTTATATCATTCTTTTACTATCTCAATTTAAAATAATATCAAAGTTGGAGAGATGATGATAAAATTTTTATTAAAACTTATGATGTAAAAGTTAATTTATTATAAGATTTTTATTTTACATCTCATTTATTTTGATATTATTATTAAGATTTGATATATTGGAAAAATTTTATTTGTATAGTTTGAAATTTTAATGATTGCATAAAGCAACAACATCCAAATTGATGATGATAAATGTACCCTATCAAAAATATTTAGAAATAGAACTAGAAGAAAGTGAAAAATCTTTTATAAGAAGTTTGTTTTATAATTACAAATAAAATTTGAAATTCTCACATCAAATAGGTATATTTTCTATAAAGCTTATATCTCCTGATTTACATGATACTTTTTTACATAATTTCGTTTTTGTGCAGCTATCAAAATAAAAGATTTTGAAAACCGTTAAAAGCAGTTAAAAATAAAAACTGTTAAAACAAAAATTTATGCTGTGTACATATTTGTACAGTCATTTTTTAGTACCATTCATTTGTTTATCCTGGAAATAAACCTAAAAATGGGAATTTGTCCTTTTTTGTACATGAAAATCATTCATATTATTAGTGTAATAAATCTTTAACAGTGGAAAGATGCATATCATTGTGCTTTTTCTAATCAGAAATTTTTAAAACTTCATATTTAATCATTAGTGATACTAATTTTTTATGAATTTTGTATTTCTAGTTTCTATAAAATTAATTACATATAGCTTTGTATATTTGTTGTTTCATGAATGGACTATTATTTTTTGTTCTTCATTTGTATTTTATTTTTATTTTATGTTGAAATAAATGAATTTAATTAAGTAACTGACTAAATTATGAGCATTTTGGTTTTTTCGATTTACACGGTTTTTCATACAAAAAGCCGTGATTTCAGTTTATACGGTATTCTGAGGAACTGATCTTTTATGTAAATCAGAGATAAGTGTATATTTAATTTATTTTGAAATCAAAAATTTCTTCTAATGATGCAATTAAATTTTTCTCACATACAGTAGGTTCCTGACTTTGAGAATTCATACTTAAACAGAAACCCATACTTGTAACAGCTACTCTCAGTAATTTTGCAATTATGGATGCCATATTGGTATAATTACTTCAATTAATTTTTTTTATTTCAGTTCAAGAATTTTTCCTGAATTGTTGTTCATGAAGTCCTATACAGTACTATAAAGAAATTCGCTCAGATAGCACAAATTTTCTAAATTTCAGGAAAATGTCTGAAAATGATTTCAAATCTTTCAACACCTATACAGGCATATATTTTATTATTGAGGCAGTTATGTTCCACATCACTGCAGTAAAGTGAATCACAAATTTTTTTTCATTTGTTAGTGCATATAAAAACCTAAAAATACATCCACTTAATGAATAATAGTGTAAATAATAGCACTAGGCCTAAAAAATTTGGCCAGATGGCCAAGTTTTCAAGCATCTGCATATCACCTTGGAGGATTCAGTTCAATTCTGGGTTTCACATACTCTTCAGTTTTTCAGGATAACTCCAGACTCAGCCCATGTATGTGTTAATTTATATTTTATATATTTATTATAAGTATTATTTTGCAGATAACTCTCATTTTGAGATATAAAATAAAAACATTGAATATAATTGAGAAGCTCTATATTAGCAAAGCATTGAAAAGTAAAGTGGCTTAAAGTAAGATATGCCTTTAGTTTATGAAGTGATAAAAGGAATTGAGGACAACAGTTTCTATAGTCAATATAATATTATTCAAAAAATCATTTCCTGCTTCTCATCCACATCTAATTAAACTTGTAAACAAGCCAAATTCTAGCATTTAATACAAATTAAACTAATAACAATAAATTAAATTTCTTTTTATTTTTTTATATCTGCAAATAGAATTGGATTTAATGCTTCAAATTTAGCAGTCAGTATCCTATTGAATACTTTGTCTTAAGTTAATTATATTCAAGAAAAGTCATTATAGTCAAAATTTAACTCATTATGATTCTCATAATAAGAATTAGTCAGTGATTATTGTACTTGGCTTAGACTTGCCACCATGCTTATTGATTCTAAGTTAAAATGATTTGAATAATGATTGAAAATTTAGAATACAACAGCACTTTTCAAAGTACTGTTTTCTTAGTCTTTTGTTTTCTTGTCACTTTTCTTAGTCTTTTCAAAGCACAACCCAAATTGCATAATGGGAAATTTTTTGCAACTCACTATAAATCTTTAAATGACAATGTAAAGAGATTAAAAAATATACTGTTTTTACAAGTAATATAAATAGTATCATTTTTTGATAAGTTAAGATGTTGTAATGAAAAATAAAATCTTACCAGTAGACGGTGTGCAGCTAATTACAGATACCTACTTTTCAGTCATGATTCACAGATTGAGAAGTGTTGAAATATAGTCATTATGTGATTGATTACAGATACCTACTTTTCAGTCATGATTCACAGATTGAGAAGTGTTGAAATATAGTCAATTCTTGTTATTTGCAGATTCCTTATTCGCGTATTCGACTATTCACGAAAATTTATTTGTAACCACAAAATCGATTTTCGCGGATTATTATTCATTAAGTGGTTTTTCAGGATGACTAAATGCTCAGATTGCCTCAGATCTAAAATCTCAGTGTAAGGGACAAATGCGCAGGAGCAGGAGGAGTCCACACTTATTCGTGGACTCCTGCTGATCGGCAAAAATACTGTTGCCAATGTAAACTCTCTCTCTGATAAAGTAAGTTGTTTGTTACAGTATCAAATGTACAGTATGTTATGATACAGTTGTTACAGTACCAAATGTAGTCTCCGTATCATTTTGCCAGAAAAATCTTATTACTTATTCTTGCTCTTTCCACAGACTGCAGATCCCACAGAAGAATGTGACCCTATGCTTGAACGCAGCCTCAAATTTAGGTGCCTAACTTCTGTGCATTTATTTCTACACTGAGATTTTAGATCTGAGGCAAAAAGCAATGTAAACATGGCTGACACAGTTTTTCAATGCAGTTCAAAATACAATGTGTCAGCTGCCACATCAAACAACTACCCATCAAAAATAAGATTTTATTTTCTACATAGTTAGTGTTTTAAAAAATTAAAGATTACTGTAATTATAATACTGTATATAGTACTTACACTGCATATACTGTAATTATTTGTAAGTACTGTAATACATATTAAATAAGATGGCTTTAAACAGAAAAAAACACATAAAGCAAGGATGAAAATGTTGGGAAGAAAGGTTTCCAAGAACCTAACTCTATATTTCCCTTAAGCACAATGGTTCGGTATTCACTAATTCAATATTCGCGAATAATTTATAGAACGTAACTACTGCAAATAACGAGAATTGACTGTACTACATCATTATAAGCTGAGAAACCTTTGTACTTTACTTTTCTGGAAAAATTAAATCCAGAAATTAATTAGTACTGAATAAATAATTAATTTCTAAATTTATTTATATATCTTCATATAAATAATCACATTTATATTCTTATCAGTAAATATTAAAATTCATTATGATATGCTCTGTTGTTATAATATTTAAATAAATTACTTTACTAATGATGGGCAATAATATAATTTCAAATCTTGTTATATGAAAATTTTAATTTAATTTATTTTTATAAATATGAAATAGATGGTTCATTAACTGAACAGTTTTTATGCAATTAAAGAATTTATATATATATATATACAGGGTGATTAAAAACAAATGGGAAGTTTTGAAAGTTGTGTTGGCAACACTGAATCACATATGCCAGCCTGTCAACAACACTCTGCCATTTAGTTATCATGGATGCTTGGTGTGGTGTGCAACGTGCTTTCGTGATCAAAGTGTTTTACAAGAACAATGACAGTGTGGAGGGGGCACGTAAAGAATTCTGTTGTCATTTTAATTTAGGACGCCACGATCGTGTTCCATCAGCACATGCAATTAAAACATGGATACATAATTTTGAGGAAACTGGTTTGGCATTCCGAAGCAATTTCTGAAATTCCAGTTGAGATGTTATGTCTAACCACGAACAATGTAACGAAGAGACTGCTGGAATGTTTGCGTAGAGAAGGAGCTCACCTGCAAGATGTCATCTTCAAAAAATAAATTGTACTGTATGTATTCTAAAATGGCATTGTTTTTACTATTAAATGACATAAATATTTTTTCTTTTAAATGTGTTTTCATGAAATTATTTACTTTTCAAAATTTCCTGTTTTTTGAATCACCCTGTATAATAAATAAATCAATTTTTTAATCTTAATAACTATTTTATAAATGTCACATATTTTCCCATGATGGAATATTTTAAGTGAAATCATTTTTATAAGATTGAAAAATTTCCTCAATTTAATTCAAAATAAGAATACAGTGGTACCTTGCAATTCGACATCCCGCAATTCAACATTTGAGTTTCATGGGTTTGCACATATGACATCCTAGCACCCATAATCATCTCTGTTTGTGGCAAAACGTGGCCACAGTTGTCCTAGGAACACCATACTCAAGTTACATTTTAATTGTTCTACCTTTCTGCACTTTATCTACATATTTTATTCTTCGTCTCTTTGCTCAATTGAGTGTTCTTCTTTCCGGAATTATTCCTCGTCTCTTTGTTCAATTGAATATTCTTCTTTTCGGAATTATTCCTCAGGTTCATCTCTTTACTCAATCAAGTGTTCTTCTTTTCAGAATTATTCCTCTGGTCAGTTCTACTTTGCATAATCAAGTGTTCTTTTTGGAATTATTCCTCTGGTCAGTTTTCTTTGAACCCATCCTTACATTTCACTCAAAAAATAATAATAATTAGAAATTTTTTACTTTCTGAAAAATGTAGAATTGAAAATTAACACAAACAACATGGGCAAACACCAAAGTACTCCAAAAAGAACTGACAAATGGCAAATAACATCACACAATTCCATGCATGCATATGTGCAAACCCATGAAACTCAAATGTTGAATTGCGGGATGTCGAATTGCAAGGTACCACTGTATACTCCGGTAGTTCCAAAGCGTTTGTTCTATCTCGGAAGACTCTTTCATGCTTAATACTTCGCGTTTCCAAAGCGAGTAAAAAAGGTAACAGTGGGTTGTCCGCCATGATAACGACTGTAATCGACTCGAAAGGTTACTCAGACCCAACCGTTCACTCAACGTCTGTAGCTAACGAACGCACGCTGACAGCAACTATCATTGAGTTGGTTGAGTATCGCGTCCTCTAACGAGCGGTCGGTAACTGACGTCATATCGGCTACGTTCAGCTCAACGACACAGTTCAGTATAGGGCCTCAGATTGGAAAGCCTACAGGTTGTTCGTATTAGCGCGGTAAACCGCCTCCCGACGTCATACCACCAGGTCAGAGAGCCGTTTGAGGCGCGGATTTTCGGCGGCAGCCGCCGACCGTTCCGCGAGAGCCGTTTGAGGCGCGGATTTTCGGCGGCGGCCGCCGACCGTTCCGCTTTTCGACCGATAGTCACGCTCCACAATTTTTCGTCAGATTTGCGCAGGGCCGACTGTTCGGTTATCGATCACGTAAAACCATGGGTAAAACAGAAATTTTTACTTTTTTCCATCGTAATCGTACGGTATACAACGATCAAAATGTCGGCATTTTATCTCTACCGAAATGTGGAACTGTTTACGTCTTTCCCATGATGTACTTTGGAGATAATGTATGTCTTTTTTGCATATTTTACGCCCCCTTTCCAATCAGGGAGATTACTAAAAGGGCGGGGTCAGTTCCAACCAGGGGCTGCACCCACACCCGTGGAGGGGGTCCGGATGGTGATGGACGAGGATCACAGGGCCGGGCTCAGTACCCCGAAAAATTCGGGAGCAGAGCCGGGACGCGGACCCGGGTCCTCCCGCGTGGCACGCCAACGCGTTACTACTCGGCGTTAGTGCGAACCGATGAGCGGTTTTTCGGCGCTACCGCGCTAGTGAGAATCGACCTTAAGCGCTTCCACGCGGTCCCAGTATATTAATTCCGGTGGGGTAAACGGAACACCGTCCGCTTTATGCTTCCCGCAGCCTAGACGCCGGTCGTTTCCTCACCGATAAAACCTATCCAGCCTGGATTCTTACCTTAGGCCGCCGGGGATTTTCTGTCTTTTACAGGGTCCATCCTTCGTACCAAGACGTACCACTGGTAACCGTCAAAGCCGTGGCTTTCAATCCCAGATCGCGAGTGTCCAACGAAACCCTGGTAGTGATCCAGACTCAGGACGGCGGGCCCATCGTCTGGATCGAAAATAATCACACCAGCGTAAAGGAACCGTTTAAAGTGAGTAGACGAGTGGTCCGGGTGCGCGTCCGTTAATTCCGTCCCTAAATCGGCTATACTTTTCTTTCAGCACCCGAGATGTCGACCGCTTCGACTGGAAACCACCATCATTTTAACTTCCAACCTCTCTTACACCACCCTGAAGATTTGGCACATCTACGGAGTGGACGCCAATGGAATGGAGACGCATTCGGTCGAGCCCACCTCGTTCGACGGCAACAAATCTACCATCGTTCTCCCGCCATTGGCCTTACCTTACGGACTGTATAAATTCGTTTTTCGATGCGTGGTACTGGGTAAGTGTCTTCGACAACCGTTACGCGGTTTCCTCGGTTCCCATCACCTTTTTCCCGTCTCTTTCTCAGACGAGGACGATACTCAGAAGCAACTGTGGAGCTCGCAGGACTTCAGTTTTATTAAAATCGCCAAATGTCCGCTCCACGTTCGAATTGTAGAAAGCGAAGAAGTTCTGATCAGAAAAGGATTCGGGCAGAAGATCAATTTACGAGCCGCCTCCTTATCTTACAATCCCGACGATCCGGACAATAAAGAAGTGAGTCGATTCCCCTCCGGCCGTTTAAGGCACAGATTACTAATATTAGTAATCTGTGGTTTAAGGCTTTTCTCATCCAGCCGAAACCTTTCAGGGATTAACGGTGACCTGGTTTTGTCGAAGACCGGGAGAAACGCTGCCCCGGGGACCTAAAGGTTACCCGATAAAAGTCAACCCTTCTTCTCCTATTCGAGAAGAAAGCCAGAGAGGAAATTCGGACGCCGGTGGATGTTTCTGTCGAGGACCGGGTAAGATTTTTAGTCGGGCCCGCTCTACTCCACCGCCTTTCTTCTCACCGGTACTTTTTAATTTAGGCGTCATCCTATTGGAGGGCGGCGACCTAGAGTTCGATACCGGATGGTTGTGCAAATCCCCAGAAACCTACATTTTGATAGCGCAAGCTCAATTAGACAATAGAAAAAATACGGCCACTCTGATAATAGAAGTGGTGGACGGAACGCCGCCTACCATGGCCATTCAGTAAGTAAAATTATTCAAATTGATCGACGGGCCGAACCAGTATCGGGTAAATACTCGGCCGGAACCTAATTTTCCACACTAAACCCATAATATTTTTTGGGCCGGTACCTAGCCAAATAAAACGCCGTTGGACGGTCACCCGGGTGGCAATTTATTTTTGGCAACAGATGAAGCCACACTCCATTCTGGAAGAATACTATGTGGCGGGGGTCTTCCACCGGCTGCCCACCCCGACGGATGGTGGAGGACGGGCCCGGACCCCACCATAAATATTTTCGAGGGATCCGCGTCCGATTCCTTCTTTCCACTTTTAAAGCTGGTCATCGCTTCTTTACCGTACGGTGACGGGCTTTAAAAGTATTTATATTTAGCGCCAGAGAGATATCTAGTTTAAGCGCGTCCATTTTCTGGACATTTTACGAAAATAGTCCAACGGCCCGATTAGCCCACTAACGGCCGTTTCTGGACCCGGGTAGTCAAAGACGCCGGTCTAACGGACCCGAAAAATATTCTTCCCGTTTTTGTTTCTATCCACTTTTAGGTGCGAGAAGGAGCACATGTGTTTTTCCCATAACGGCCGTCTGTACGTCAATCCCGATAAAATGGTGATTTTGAGATATAAATGCGTAGCCTTCTGCCAGGAAGAGTTAGCTATTCGATGGCAAGGTTGGTGCTCGGAATCGACGGAAATCCCGGAAGAAAATCCCCAAAAAAATCGAAGATCTAAAGGAGTATTGTATAGGTGAGGCGTATTATTAAAACCGGACGGAATGGTTAAATTATTACGTCACGTCCAGCCAGAAAATTTATTAACCGTTTTGGTTCTACAGGTGATAGAGGGAGACTAGGCATCAACCATACACTGTACGCCGCTTACTCCGGATGCAAACAGTTCGGGTTCGAGATAGGGGCCGAATCATCGAACGGAGTGGGCCGGGCCGTCATCTACCTGTTGATCAACCAACCGCCGGAAGGAGGAACCTGCGCCTTAACTCCCGACCGAGGAGTGGCGCTAATCGAATATTTCACGCTCAAATGTTCCGGATGGATGGATCCGGAAGAAAAAACTTCCGTTTTCCGTTATACTACTAGCGGTAGGTTTCGGTCCGGAACGACCGTAACTCCTGGGTTGGGTCTATTTTTTATTTCTAAATTTTATTTCAGTGAATATCATCGGAGAATTCCCCATCACTTTGCGTTACGGAATAAAAACTAACTTCGAGATAGTGTTGCCAGCCGGTGACCTGGAAGTGTGGGTGGTGGTGATCGACGACTGGGACGCCGAAACTAAGGTGTTGGTGTCCGAACTTCAGGTAAGAGCGGATTTGTCGACCGGACGTTGTCGAACCAAATATTAACCAACAATTTTACGGCTGGCCTTTAGGTTCAGCTGCCTTCTTGCGAAGAATACGAAGATTGGAAAGAAATCCGCGCTTTCGACAGAGCGGTGGGCGAAGGCAACGTGGGTCAGGCCGCCCAAATTCCGGTGGCAGAAATAAAAGTGATAAGAGAATGTTCCAACGGATCTTTGGACGACGTGGAAAATCTAGAAAGTAGGAATCTTAGGCTTTATTCTTTGTTACCATTTACGGCTTCCAGAAAAATCAAAATCGCCTACCGATGGCCCGATACGCTCGACCCCGTGCCCCCGGATGACCTAAATGTTGTTTTTCATATTTTATTGGTATTTTTACCGTCAGAAATGAAAAATTTCAAAAGTTTGTTTTCGATTTTCACCGCAAGTTCGAAAAATGCTCCGGGGTCGTAATATACTTACAATTCAAAGTACTCGGCGTTTGGCCGAATTAGAATTCGAGCGTATCCGCTATTCGCTACGTTTTTAATTCTCCAGGCCATCGGGTGTTTTCCCGCCATACTGTAGGTTTTACCTATTTAGGGGCGGCCAAAAATAAAAAATTATATAAAACGAAACTAAAAATTTTATCTATTTTCAGATCCGGACGAAGACTTGGTTAACAAAACCTGGAACGAATTTTTAGCTTTATCGGGAAAGGATAGTAGTTATTTCACTCCTCAAGCGCGAGAAGAAATCCAAGAAATGATAATAGAGCAACAAGAGACCAGTCTGGATAATACGGCCAAGGTAAGATTAGTCGTAGCCGTAATTATACCCACCTCGTATATTTATAAAGCTTTTCTGAACAGAACAACAATCAAATGATCGGCAGACTGATATCCATCAGACCCATGAAGTCGGTGGAAGATCTGGAAATGATTTCGGGAGCCATCAGCTGCATCACCATGAACGGTATGATGGACAAAGAGGGAATGGTGAGTATTAAGGCTTCTAGCTTTTTACTATATTTAATAAAAGAAAGCGTCGGTGGGTTTTGGTAGCCGGGCCGCAAGAAAGGTTTTAACCGATAGTCGGAGCCGAACGACCTACCCGCACCTTTCTCATGTTGTCTACTGTGACTGTCGAAATCAGTGGACAACAAGATAAAGGCGTGGGGGATCGTTACTTTCGACGGTTAAAGTGGAAACCGCCTAATCGACCGGACGGAGTATTTGGCCGGAGAAGTAGCTGGACCGAAAGTTAAGTAGGGGCGCTAAGGACCACCCGAGAAAGTACAAACGTTAATCCGAGACGATCCGCCTAATCGACCGGACGGAGTATTTGGCCGGAGAAGTAACTGGGCCGAAAGTTAAGTAGGGGCGCTAAGGACCACCCGAGAAAGTACAAACGTTAATCCGAGACGGTACTTAAGGCGGGTGGAATATTTCGGTCGATACAAACTTAGCATAAAATGTCGGGATAAACGTTTCGCTGACGGATGGACTAATTGACAGGATACCGCCTTGGACATACTGAGAATTTCGGCCGAAAAGTTAAGAGAATATCCCATTAATAGCGCCGAAGACATCCGAAATTTACTGGAGAAGATATGCAACATCATGGATAGGATGGTCACGGTAAGCGCTAACCAGTCTACGGCGCCCCTCAAACGGGTGTAAAGAGAGAACGCGGTCCCTTCTTAGTCCGTATTCCGCCACCGTCCCTATAAATTATTCCCTCCGCCTCTTCCCGGGTTTATCTTGGTCCGCCCGGCATCCGGAACCCCTTTTTGGGAAGAAAGTCCGTAGGAGGTGGATCGGGCGCTGGGCCGCGGATGGGAAAGCCCAAACAGAAGAAAACCAGGAGTGGTAAAATATCCACGATAGTCCTAGAGACCACGTAAGACGGTCCGGGGTTAAATCGGTGAGTGGGACTTCCGCCGGGGAAAGCGCCCGGATCCCCGGGCCGTCACTCTTCCCCGTCCGTTCCCCGGAAAAAGCAGTTTATATCGGGAGCTTTAAAGTCGCGCTTTTTAACCGGTCGGAAAGGGGACCCAGCCTTAACCGGTGGTCGGTCATTTCTTTTATCCGTAATAAACTATACGGAGCCGGGGGCGAAGTTATCGTGGTCGAAACCGGCCCAACCGGAAATCTCGGATGGGGTCTGCAATTGGTCGGAATAAGTACCAGACCCACTAAAGACCCGTGTCCACCGTATCCGGTGGTAGACCCTAAATGGGCTAAAAACAACTGTAAAAATTCCGAAGGAATTTAATACGGGGCGGTACTGGGCCGGACGGGACGGGTGGAAACGCTTCGGCCTTCCAAGCTGGACCACCCCGGAGGGAATGTGTCTGGGCTCCCACTGCCGGAAAAGGTGGATGACGGGTCCGGGCCGGGCCCTCAGCCGGATCCATTCGGTCGCTGGGCTTAGGGTGGTGAAGGAAGGGAAAGGGGTCGAGTGGGAGCCCCGAGCGGTAAAAATTTCGGGGCCCTCAAACTCGAGTTAGAAAAAACCGTTTCGAGAAATTATTAACAAAAAAATAATCAAAAATTTCGTATCATAAAACATTAAATAAATTTATTAAAATATATTTTTCACACGAATTTCCGTCTGGCTTTATTTCTGGCCAATTATTTTGGCAGTGTTTAAAATTTCCCGCTCTATATATCGAATGGCCGCATTCTTCTCCCGTAGTATTCCTTAAATAATTTTTTACACGCTTTAAAACAGAAAACCATCTTTCTCATTACATCGGGGAATTGTTTTAAAAATTTTCAATAATATTTCGACATTGACCAGACATTTCTTTGGATGTGGTTCTCGTTTCCTTTTAGAAATATTAAAAAAAGGTAAAATAAATCTTCCAAAAGTAAAGAAGTCTTCGAAAGCACGTAGATGTTTGTTGTTATAATATTTGGACAACAAAATAATATTATTTGATGTACAGAGTGAAGAAAAACTTGGTCGTAAAATTTTGTGTACCGATAGGGGACCTGGAAACCAGTCGAAAATGTCCGACCAACGTATGGTCTAAACGGCACCGTTTTCCAGTGATAACCGTTTACAGTTAGCCAATCACTATCTAATTCACAAAGTGTCACCACGCTTCGCGTCGCCACTAAGTATCGCCTGGCGTCGCTCGCCTTCTTATTAACTCGGAAGTCGGTAAGAAAGCGACGCGTCTTGGCAAATCGACGCGTGGTGACCCTTCGTGTACTCGATGGTAATTGGCTAGCTTTAAAGGGTAATACCTCGAAAACGGTGCCGTTTAGACCGTACCATGGTGGAAATATACAAGGTGTGCTATTGCGCATCCTGTGACGTGTCAGTGACGTCAGACTCGGAGCAGAGAATACTATAGCTACATTACAAATACTGTACATATATTTTACAACTTAGATATTTAAATACACTGTTTTATAGCTATACTTATAAACTAATTGTGTTCTATTTGATTCGGTATTAAATGTAATATATTTTAAAGGTTTTTAGTATAATATATTTATATTTATATACATTAAGATTTTGGACCTTTTTTAAAGCGGTAATAAATTTTTGCAATTTATTAAAAGGCATCCTAAATGAACTATACTTGAACTGTTGAGATTATTGAATATAATATAAACATTATATTTTGAAAATCATTTTAGATGTATTTTTTTTCGTTTTCAAAATATTTACTGAATCTGTCAAAATGCAATTTATCAAAATTATATATAGTATTAAAATTTCTTTAAAACCGACTTAACAATAGTGTTAATTGATATGAATAAATACCGGTACAATATATTTATTATTGAAATCTAAGATTACTTTTATAAACCTCTCTTATATATAATTATAAGAAGCAAAAACTTCTTAAAGATAATAGGCAAGTAAAAAGTGATTTATTCTATAGAATCAAACAAAACATTTTTAATTTAAAATATAATTTATGTATATTCTGCAGAGAATAATGATGAAAAGAAACTGCTAATTTTTAGAGCATAATTTATTTTTCATTATTCAATATAATGATAGTTTTTATAGGCGGGCTTTTGTTTTTCGAATAACTATGAATTCAAAATTTTTGTCTCGCTTCATTTTCCAATCGGTTTTTCTTAATATATAAAATTTTTTATTGAATATATTTATTGCAAATTTTATTCAATATATAAATTTAGTCATCTAAATCTGTACATATATTTTACAACTTAGATATTTAAATACACTGTTTTATAGCTATACTTATAAACTAATTGTGTTCTATTTGATTCGGTATTAAATGTAATATATTTTAAAGCTTTTCAGTATAATATATTTTT
>AYEL01038418.1:0-14561 GCA_000484575.1 Olivierus martensii
CTGATAAAATAAAATTCTAAATATATAAATTAAAAAATATTTATCTAGCAGGACATTTGTAATACAAATCAGCGATTTCCATTTTCTTCAGAATAGCAATACTAAAATAATATCCAGTTGTTTGATCGCTTGAACTTTGTTTTTAAAGTCCATTCTATCATATTGAGCTTCGTTATGAACATTTATTTGATATAATTATCAATGACATACTTGTATCTTTTGCTTGAGGATATTTCCAAGTAGTGTTCAATAGCTTCTTTTTTCATTTCAGGAATATCATTCATTGTTTTTTCTCAAATAACGTTATGATTTGACAATACATTATAAGCATTTGTACACACAGTGTCACTGTTGACAGATTATAAATTTTTCCAATAAGTGGCTGTTACTATCATTCATGCATACTAGCTTAAAGTTGACATTGTCCATTGTTAAAATTCCTAACTCATTTACAGGTAATCCTCTAGTTACAAACATATTTCATACATAAATTTTGTTTGTAAATCAGTTTGTTCAAAACTTGGATACCACTGCTGTTTTGGATCCAAAAGTACTGAAATAATTTTATAAACTGTATATTGTAATATATTTCACAATTGGGCCAATTAAAAGTTTCTTAATTCAGATTTTAATGAAAAGTTCAGAATATAAAGCGAGGCTGATCTTAAAATACTGCTATAATATGTTAATTGTGTAATTTTACATTATGTTGATTGCTATAGCTTTTTTGTTGATTCAAAATTATTGAAGAGCTTTTGAAAGAAAATGAAATTTCATGTTCATAAGTACAAATTTGTAACTAGAATGTTTATAACTAAAGGAATACCTTATTATATTTAAAAGCTCACCACTCCCTACAGCTGTTTAAAAATGCAAATTCTGTTGTATTATAACAGCTGATAAAGTGTTATATGCTATTCAGATAACTATTGCTGAAATCATCCACAAGCTGATTCAAATTTATTATTATTGCCATTTCTGATCAATATTTCAAAATAGTTATTTTTGGCCATAATACTGTTTATCCTTTGGTCTATTTATCCAAAAAAAATTATTTTTTTTACAAATACAATATATCTATTTAACATAATTTCTGAATTGGGAAGAAAATTTTAAGTCTGAGAAACAAAGCATACTATGTTTAGCATGAATTATAAATATTTTGTGAAGTAGAACTGTATTCACTGGTATAAAATAAAACTAAGCATAGCAAATTAGTATCTTTATACACAAATAATGAATACAATATAAAATGATGATTTTTCTGATTCATTTTATGTTCAAAAATTTTACATATCAGCACTAAATAGAAGGAAAAGTTTATAAAAATTAAAGTTTTTCAGCCTATACATTGGGCATCTTCAGTACTAACATTCCATAATTATAAAATAATCTATCTTAGATTCTTTTATGACATTAATACTGAAGATGACCTAGGTACAAGTTTAAAACATTTTATTTTTGTTAAACTAGCTCTGCTATTTAGTTGTGGTGTGTATAATTTATCAATACAGTATACCTTTCCAACAAAAATCTTAGTATGTCTGGGATAAATAAGTCATTCAACAATATTTTCACAAATTATTTTGTTAGGGTAGTGGATAGAGAGGTGGGGTGAGAAATGATATAATGCTGGTTTAAATCTAATTATAACTAAAAAATTTTTTCAGTGGAGTTAGCTGTCGAAAATAAAGGGGAAGGTGCATAGAAGGAATAGAGTACTTAGAAAAAGGGCATCAGAAAAGAAGAATAGAAATAAAAAGAAAAGATGAAGGAAAAAAGGGGAACATCACTTTTGGCATTCATCTATCACAATGCTTTGCATTCTGTGAAGTGACAGAAAGTAAATGTCATGCATCGACAAGAAAGTCTATTCAAAATTCTTAAAATTTAAATTCAGGAACATTTTAAAATAAATTTACACTAAACTGGAAGATAAAATAAGTTTCATTTAGTCAAATTTCAAAGTTACAAAAAATATTTTCTCATTTACAAATATATGAATTTTAATTTGATATTTTTTAAATTCAGGACAAATATGATATAACTATTATTAAAATTAAATAAGATAAAGGCTAGATACTTAATTTCAGACTCTATAACTAAATATGCTGTGCAAATTATAAAACCTGATATCTTCAAATATTACAGTGTCAGATTTTAAAATATGTTTGCTTCTAAAGAGAAAAACTTCTAATCATATATTTTTATATAAGCATATCATTTCCAATGATACTAATATTAATAGAGAATAACCAAATAAAAATATATGATTAAAAGCTTTTTCTCTATTCATCTAAAGTAACTTATCAATAATAAATATATTTTATCAAGAATATATCATTAAATACTATACTAAAATATATTTCATGAAAATAATATGCAATTCTAAATTATTTCTAAATATCCAGTTTTCAGTGAATCAGTAATTATTTTATAGAAATAATTTTTATTAAATTAAAATAAATAGTAAATCTGGGAAAGTTTGATTGTAAATTTTATGTATTCTTTTTAAAAAATTATTTTAATCTTTTTTTATTTATTTCTTTAAAATTATTCATTGAAATTTTTGATAGCAATATTAAAATTATCTATATTTTACAGAAAGTATCTAATGGTATCGATATTTTTCAGAAATGTTGCATCTATAGTAGTGGGAAACAGTAGCATCTTTATGATTTTATTTTTCTATTTAATAAAGGTATAACTTACAAAATTGTTTATAAACATATAAATTCATATCCGATTTTATTAGTACAGTACTGTATTTTTATAGTGATATGATATTCAAAATTTAAATTTTGCACAGATTAATAATACAGTTTATTGATTTAAATTTTTATTTATATACAAGCAAATTATTAAAAACTTTTCTTTTGATTAAGTTTTAACTGATTTATTAAAAAAATTTCCTCTAGCCAACCAGAACCTTCAACCTCCTGTTGTTTGATATATAGGTAGGCCTCAATTAGTGCGAGTTCGAATAATGCAATTTCAATTAGTGCAACGTATAAAACTGATACCGTTTTTCAATTAGTGCAAGCAAATATTCGATTAATGCGAGTTGTAAGCATAGACCAGTCTTACTAACAAAGCTCCATCTCCTTTTATGATGTCAATTAACAAATTACCGTTAATTTTCGGTTAGTAAAACCTGATGAGGAGCAGTCCAAGAACAGTCACTTGGCTTTGAAGGGGTGAAACATCAGAAAGATGGGCATTTTGCCGTTAACTGTTTAACATTACTGTACTATTATTTAGCTTTGCCATCGTATACATACAGTATAGTACAGAATTTTCTCTTTTAAAAAGTATCGAAATGGATAAAAGGAAGAACACTTTTGATGATAAAACAGGAAACGAAAAAAAGCTTCGAATAGTGCGAGAAATTCGTGGAACCAATTATTCGCACTAATCAAAGCCTACCTGTATATTCATTCTAAGGAAAGACTTGCTAGCAAGGAAAATGTAGAGCTTATTCAGATAAATTGAAGGAAATGCTTTTACTTTTTATTTTTTTTCATGAGCATTTGCTTTATCTTTATTCATATAGCCTATTAATTGCAATAAGTAAATACTAAACATTCATAAAAAGGCATTTCAAACCATATATTTATAGCTATACAATACAGTATAACTGAATTTGTAACAAAAATTCTATCAGCTACTAAGAAATTAATTATAAATTATTGATTTTCTTGGCCTCTATTTAATTTTATTATGGTCAAATTATATTGCTGAGAATGGAACTCCTGATTTTAACATTTATATCTATGGGAAATTGATTCTTGGTTTATGAGTTGTTATTTAATGAACTCATTCCAATAATGAATTAATTTGTAAAGTTGAGAACTTTCTGTACTGAATTTGAACAAAGATAAACATTTGATTAAATAGATACATTCAACTCCGTAAAGGACTTATAGCATTAATTTATAAAGCAAGCTTGTGAATTTTGAGTATTTGCATAATGTTACTTTATATCAAAAAAATTAATTTAATTCAAAATATTGCATATAGATCTCATTATAATGAAATTCATGGGACTATATAAAGTATTTCATTATATTGAATTTTTGTTATGCTAAATAATTCCAGACTGTTTTCAATCTGTTTAACTGTCCAGCATTTGTTTGAAATTTATCATGTCCTAACATTTTCTTGATATCTAAAGCTTTCTTATTTATTGTTGGAATAATTATTGGGATATTTGTGACTGAACATTTTGTAACCATGAAAACAGCTTTATTTAATTCATTTTGTTGCATACAGTATTTTAGTTCTTTTTCTTTTGAGGTCTCAAAACTCTCTTTTAATTTTTTTCAATCTTTTTGTGATTTATTAAAATTATGGATACTGTTGATGGAGTAATGTCATATTCTTTAGCACATCACTTTTCTTCTCAGCATTTAATATCATTAGTTTTTCTTTTAACATAAATTTTCATTATTTTTTGCTTCTTTTGTTTATTTTAACAATCATGGAAATGAAAATATTGTACTTAACCCATTCACTGCAGTTGATGTCTATACACATCAACATTTTGTTATAAGGAAGTGGAACAAGAAATGATAAAAAGCAACAAAATAATGAGTTAAAAAAAATTCAATCCTGATTTTACTAGTTCAGTTTTTGCAAATTGGTTTCTTTGTATGTATTTGTTGAAAATATGCCTTTTTGATAATGATTCCTAACTGGTGTTTTTTTTTTCAGTTGCTGAAATATTTTTTAAATTACATGTAAACAAATGTTGTTTATATTTGAACATTTCAATAAAATTTGGATTTCTTTTTTATCCCATCCTGTTGATTTTATTGTTTAATCTATCAAAATTATTCCAATTATGGGATCCAATAAATAATTTCAAAATATTTAGGAAAAAAAAAAAACTAATTTTTCATAAAATGAGCTATAAAATGCTAAAAATTAAAAAAAAAAGTAAATTATAAGAAAATATTGAGTAATTTTGTTAAAATAAATTAAAATATAACTTAATCATTAATTTTTCTGTTTCAATTTCACCAAAATTTAAGAGAAAAATCACAAAAAAAACAAATACCCTGAGGCCATTTAAAGGGACATGGCACTTTTATTGCTTTACAGCAGCCACTCTCTTCTCGGAAAAATTGTAGCCATCTTAAGGCTAAAGCAGGTAATATTGGTTGGGTCATTACAACAAACAATCTGCGGTCCAATTACAGAAACATAAAATATAGTATAAAATGAAAAACTTCTTACTTTAGTTAATAAATAAAAGCAACCAATAAGCCAAATGATAAGAAAAATCGTTTAATCAAAAACGTTTTCAGCTATCCACGTAGCCTGCCTCAGTTGTAATCAATTACAACTGAGGCAGGCTACGTGGATAGCTGAAAACATTTTTGATTAAACATATAGCTGTTTATGTATGAGATGAGACCATTTTTTATAGGTTAGAATGTTTTGATATAGATAAAAAATTTATAAAAAGTACTGTTTAGAAATTGTGTAAATTAAGTAAGAACAGATTAATAAATATGATATATTAATAAAAATAACAATATTTCAATGAATTCATGTAATTTTTTTAATAATTATATGATGTAACTTTATTCAGCAATGTTATGTAACATGTTGTTTTTATAATTTCTGAAAATTTCAACTAAATTTCTTCATTCATGACTCATTTTGTTCAGAGAACATGTTTCTATCTAAAAATATCAACTATTTTGTTGGATGGCTAAAATTTCATATTAAAAAAATTGTTTTTTGTCAATCTCATATATGGAACAAAAAGTTGCAAAAAATAATAAAATTCCAAAACATTGCTTATATTATTAGAAACAGAGCAAAAAATACAATAACCCTGGAAATTTTAAAAGACTTCAATGAAAATTAAATGAGATTTCACAATTTAATTTATATTCTATTAGGACCCAATTGCATTATAATAGAAAAGTAACGATTTTGTTACTATGCATAATAATATGTAAAATTTAAAAAAATATTTTCTAAAAAATATTATTTCATATAATTTGTTGATAAAATACCAAATAAAGCTGATGAGAAAAAATAAATAATGCTATCAACTATATGAAGAATGCATATTTTGACATATATGTGATTGCAACTACCACAGATCATATCATATACTCACTTTCAGTTCTGTTGCAGTTGACATAGTGTAATAACTGCTATGTAAATAAATTTAGCTGATCAATTGAAAAATGCGTAATTCATATGTAATAATTTTAATTTATACTTTAAAATTTGCAGTAAAAATTTTCATTTCCAGTTTTTGCCAATTTCCACCAACATGTTATAAGATTAAAATTGCTTCTTCTGACAATATAAACTTTAATAATAATATGCCATTTCTAATAAGGAAAATTCAAAAATGTGAATTGAGAATATGTTCTAAATAAGAATACAAAATCCTTACTTAGGTTATGACGATGGAAGAAAAAGATTTATATATTATTTTTTAGTTATAAATAATTTTATTGGGTGATTGAAGTATATAATAATGGGAAGAAAAGCTAGAACTGTGCTCAAGCATCAACAAGAGCATGATCACTTGATTACTGAAATATTTACACTCAGTATGATCATCATATCGAATCCACTAATGAAGGAATTCTATGCTCTTATTAATTCTGGTATATAGCTTGTTTTATGAGCATTCTAGATACTGGAATGCAAAATAATTTGAACAATACTTGTATAGGAATTATATTATAAACATTTGGATAATTCCTGACTGAAGGTTGAAGTGGATATAATAGCCTAATTTATGAAGTGCAAAATATTCCCAACTGTTTCACAAAATATTGCATCATTATTTCATTTCAATTTTATTTCCATTATTATTTAATTCTTACTATTAAACTTTCACATTTATTTGACGACAGTCTTAAATTTAAATAAAAACACTATACAGCAAGCACTCTTTGCTGTGTAGATTAATTTATTAACTTGTAACTAATGTTTTTGGCATATAGCCATCATTGTTACACAATGAAATAGAATCAGTTTAAGTAAAAGCAGTTTAAAGGTTTAATATGTCTTAAATATGCAGAAAAGCAATGTTGTTATCTAACTGTATATTAATACTTTTTATAATCCTAAACATATGACTATTGGTTATTGAATGAGGAAGAAAGTGATAAAAATAATAATAATGATAATAATAAAGAACAGTTTGAATGACTGAAAATTATCAACTCCATTTCATTCAAATATAATATCTCAAGATACTTTTTTAACTGAAGTTTTACAGTTATGTTGTTGCTGAAAAGTTTTGAAAAACTTATTTATTAATAAAACATTTCAAGATTTATTTTTGAAAAATTAATTTTAATTGTTTTTGACTAAAAAACTCAATTTTCAATAATCATTTCTATTCTGCTTTATATTGAATAAATAATGAATTGATATAGATATATAAAATATTGATCTGTAAAGACCAAATGACATTGATGGAAATATTTTCATACTGTGAACTGAATATAACTGATCCAAAAAAAGAATCCAGTTTTTAAAGCAGTGGTATCAAAATAATCACTATGCATTTAGTCAATATCACTGTTTGATTGTTTTAGTTTAATTTTAACTTTAGTACTTGCATTTTAATATTTTATAACTAATAATCAATCAAATCTACTTTACAGATATAAAATACAGTTTAGCATGCCATTTATCCAGTGAACAAATAACATTATGAACTAAAAAATTCATAATGTTAGAAATTTGGATTACCTACAACACACTAAAACTATTGTAGATCTAAATTAGAAATAAAAATGAAGAAATTAAAGAAACAAGATGTCAAATTTGAACTGTTTTTGAGATACAAGATTTCAAAAGCCTTCTTACCTACCATATACATAACAGGTAACTTTCACTAAAATAGGTTTCAGCTAGACACTTCTCCTCACTTCTGAGTCCATTTTTCTGAAAAATTTTTAAAGTTATATTCCATTTTCAGGGAAAAATCTGTAAAGTTTATAGTGTATAATACTGTATAATGTTTATTCTAAATTTTTTGTATTGTCAATAATAAGAATTTTTAAATTCACAATGCTAACAGTTCTTGAAAACAAAAGAAAAAAAAAGCTTTATTTTATGCAATAAAAAATAAACAAAGATTATGAGAAAATATATTCTTCCTTAGGGAACTATATTATTTATCTGCATTATGAGAAAACTTGCATGGAAAATAAATGTTAATGAGATTAGAATACAAGATAACACTGGGAAAAAGTTAATTGATTATTATGAAAAAATTAAGTTTTATGATCTGCAAAACATCAATATCATAAAGATTTTGTATAAATAGTTTATCTAAAATATTCTTTTTTCTTATCTATAAATGCAATACAGATTTTAGGACTAGACTACTATATCAATAAAAATTCTTTTAAAAAAAAATTTATTATTTTTGTTTGTATTATAAGTTTTTATTTTAGTATATTTTCTTGATTTTCTTTAAAAATATAGTAATACATTTATTTTTTTTATTTCAAGTATTTTTAGTATTGAAAATAGGATAATAGAAAGAATTTAAAATCAAAAAGCAAAAATATTTCATAATAACTGTGATTGAGTTATTTAAAAAACAGCTCAGTATTCAGAAATTAAAACATTTTGACTAACTTTTTCAACTTTCTTTTGGGGCATCATCAGGTTTAAGACAATCCATACAAGCACATTTAAATCTATAAACTGTTATCTAATATTCCCATCTCTGTCTGCACCATAAAAAATGGATGTTATACAATATAATATGTATTATAAACAAACATTGGGAGAATTTCTTAGTTATAAACTATTATACACATGGATTTAAAATCAATGAAAACATATAGATATTGTAAAGCTTTTGATGCAATAGTAATAAAAACAGATCAGGAAAAATATAGTCATAATATAGAGCAATTAGAAATTAAAAGATTTAGTTTGAAAATATATAATCACTAATATCTATATATGCAGGTTGATCACCAATTTTCTGGAGACTGACAATCCAGCATCTCTTTTAATATAGACAAAATTATAAGAACACATTTGAAATTCCCATGATCAAGAAGGAAATTGATCTCTAAAGAAAATATTAAATAATTTTATCTTAATTGATCACAATAATTGCAATAATTGAGGGATTAAACAAATACCTCGATTATTGCATTTATTGTTGCCACAAAAAATACTGCAATAATCGAATCTGCGATAATCGGGATAAATAATTTGTGAAAATACGTCATCATTGCCAACGATTTTTCAAATCTATTAATTAAATTTTATATATGAGGTAAAAAATGAATGTGTTGAAACATGCTAATCTTCTAAGCTGATCACTCTGCATTTCTTCTTGATAGCTGTAGTCTCGATAACATCCTTGTTTCTTTTAGCATTCATTATAGGAGTAAATAAGAAGAGAAATAAATATCCATAGTACTTCAAGCAAAGGCACACAATTACTGGTGAGTGGTGAGCAGGTGCCTTCAGATAAAAACAAAATGTTACAAGAGCACTTCCTGGAGTGGTAATTCAAATTAAATGTAATTCTGGTTACATTTGTAGTGGGCTACATCTTGAAGCTGCAATAATTCAGATTTAGAGTGCAATAATTGGAATTTTGCTATCAAATTATAAACCACAATAATTGAGGTAGTCCAGTATATGAAACATGATATTAAATACTGATGATAAATTCAGAACTGATTGAAAATATTGGATTTATTGAATCTGCATATAAATGTTTGAGAACTTTAATTCAAACAAGAAACAAATAGCAATAACAAAGCAAAGAGTAAAGAGAATGCAAGTTGCTTTTAGGAGAAGAATTTATCTTGCAAAATTCAGCATTGAATTTTCTTTATCTATAGTTAGGACTTGTTCATTGCAATTTTCAGTATTACATCACAATTATCCAGATACTCTTGCTATAATTTGAGAGAGAATGCCACTTCTTCATTAATTTGTCAGATTTCCTATTTTTTGCAAATCTTTCATACTTCAGAATAATTATATCTGATTTTCTTGGTGAAAATTTTTTTCTCTGGAATCAATCATTCCATTTTTAACATTATATGTTTATGGGAAAAATCTGACTTGATTTATATTGTCTCAAATAATACTACTAGTTTTGGAATAACCTGCAGAGTAACTTTAGAGCTTACTATATATACGAGGGCTATTTTTTTTTTCAAGGTCCGAAATGAAAACCACAGTGAAAATCAAAAGTGTTTTATTTGGAATATTTAGATACATCTTCCAGCTACTTCTCTACATAATCGCCTCTCCGACTGAGACATTTGTCGTAGCGTGGTACCAACTTTCCAATACCCTCGTCATAGAAGGCAGCCACCTGTGCTTTCAGCCAATGCTCTACACTGGTCTGCAGCTCGTTGTCTGAGCCAAACTTCTGTCCTCCTAGCCAGTGTTTCATGTGAGCAAAAAGATGGAAATTGGAGGGAGTCAAGCCCGGGCTGTATGGTGGGTGATCAAACACGTCCCATCAAAAACTCTACGGGAGCTTCTTTGTCGCAGCTGAAGTGTGTGGCCGCGCATTGTCGTGAAGGACAATGTCTGATGACAACATTGCGCTTGTTCTGAATTGCCCTTTGTAGACGTTCAGGAGTAACGCAGTATGAGGCTGCAGTGATGGTTGTGCCATGTTCCATGCATTCCACCAAAAGAACACCTTTCCGGTCCCAGAACACAGTATCCATATGCTTTCTGCTGGAGAAGGTTCGCTTGAATTTCTTTGGTTTACTCGGGGATTGAGAATGCATCCACTGTTTGGATTGTCTTTTGTTTCTTCAGTTTCAAAATGGACCCATGTGTCGTCCTCTGTGACAATTTTGTTCAGAAATTCTTCTCCGTCATCATGGTAGCGCTGGAGAAACGTTAAGGCGGTGCCCATTCGCTGTGTTTTGTGATCGTTGGTCAGCATCTTCGGAACCCATCTCGCACAGAGTTTGCGGTACTGGAGTCTCTTACTCTCGATGGTAAAGAGAGCTGACCGAAAAATTTCAGGAAATGACTCACTCAACACAGAAATTGTGAACCAACGATTTTCTCGAATCGCCTGATCCACTTGCTGAACAAGTTTTTTGGTTGACACACACTTCCTTCCCTGCCCGCCTGCATCATGAACGTCTGTACGTCCTGCTTCAAAGTCCCTGCACCATTGCCGCACTTTGCTGTCACTCGTGAAAGTTTTTCCGTACACATTACTCATTCATCGATGAATTTAGGCTGCATTGCATCCTTCAGCATGCAGAAATCGAATAACAGTACGCACTTCACACTTCGCGGGAGACTCTATTGTGCAAGGCATATTTACGTGCTCAGAATTGACAACTGCGACTGGACGCGATCGTCGGGCATACTAGAGACACTGCGCAACACATTTGCACACAGCGTCATCGGATTTTCATGGGAGTTTTCATTTCGCGATCGATCGGACCTTGAAAAAAAATAGCCCTCGTAGATTTCTTGTAAAACACAAAGGTTGTTATTTCAAGAATCGTTATAACTTTAATACAGCCTGCTATTACTTTGATTTCAGATTAATTGTTATAGCTGTCTTTTTGATTATGGAGAAGTATTCAATATGACATAACCATTCACAATTTAAATTATTAAATTCAATCAAAATCAAACTATCAAAAGATCAGTTTAAAAGTAATGAAAATTACCTGAAAAGCAACTTTTTCCTTCACTTTTGCATGCATCTTTATAAGTCATATCATTCAATCAACTTTGACAAAATTTGAAAAATAGTTTTGCATGTTTCATAAAATACTTTAAAAATTTCAATATAATGAAATCAAAATTAAAAACGTATTTAATGTTAAGTATTATGTTAATAATCACCATAATCTTATTACACAACATTCTTTTGTGATGAATAATTTAAATTATTATTCCTCAACATCAGTTATATTTAATCTAAGATATAGAGGTGCCTATGATATGCATAATCAAAATGACATACTAGCAAATTTTTCAAGTATACAAAACCTGGAACTCATATTGTTTAAAATTTGGATTTGCATGTGTAGTTTTTAAAAATTATCATCAATTTTGGCACACACCCTTAAAAAGGTCATCACTTCTGATTTAAAGCATAAATATATATACTATAAAAACATCTCAAGTAAATCCAAGAATTGATATTTACAGGAGGGAAGCTCAAATATATTAGAGAATATATGCATTTTGAATTAGTTCTTAAATGATGAAACTTTTAAAATGAAAATCAAAAGTAATAAATACCTTTGATAAACAGTTATAATTTAATAAAGTAAGAAATTTGTAAATTGTTACAAGTATTCTATTTTTTCAGTAAATGGCTCATTTTTTCATAGTAAAATTTTTGTAATAAATTTTATAGCAAATTAAACATCTGATTAAAAATAACTTGCATTTTATGTATTTTCATACATTGATGCAATTTGATAGAAACTCCTCTGCAGTTTAAATATTAATATTTAACCTATAATTTCCATTATATTTTTAGTAGTGTTTAACATAGATAGGAAAACATCAATGTTTAACTTTTTTAAAGAGTCTAAAATACTGCTTAACCAATATACTTATGAAAGAACATAAAACAGCACTAATTGCAGTAGAATAAAGATTTATTAATATAAGTTCTGCTAGCACTTTCGGTTAACAACCATCATCAGGCGGAGTTCTGATGCAAAAACAAATAAAAAGAATGCTGGTCACTATGGCAACCTTTGAAATTCTATTAATACGAACTTTACCAAGTTTGAAAATAGAATAAGTTTAAAACGTGCTATGTGAGAAGTTTAACGTAAATTTAGACAACATAAAGTGTAAATATACAATAAAATATGAGTCCTTTTTATAATGGAGTGGGATAAAAGAAAACACACTGTAATGTCCTTGCAAGCAAAATACATTAAGTGGCTTCATATATTCGTATATTCACCGCACACTAAATTTTATATCAGATATGTCAATGATTTACTAGTAGTATGGAACAACGACGAGAATGTAGAAGAGTTCTCAATGAAGCAGATCGGCCTCAAGTTAAAGATAGACCAAGTAAGTAAATCAATGTTATACTACTTAGACCTCTCTTTACAGATAGACGGTGAGAAGGTCATCACAAAGGTATATAGGAAGGCAATGTACAAACCGGTTCTCATCCCGAATTGGTCAAAAGACCCCGCTGGCTATAAGAAAGCAGCCTTCCAAAGCCTATACAGGAGAGCATTAACATACTGTATGGAAAGTGAAGATCTTAGAAGAGAGCTGGATCACATGAAAACAATTGGACTACAGCATGGATATTCCAGGCCGTTTCTTTCGAGAGTGTTGAACCAGGTTAAGAATAGAATCTCTAACAGCGTAAACAGAAAAGAAAACCCTAGCAGTATCGAACAGCATTACGCACCAATACCATACCATCTAAAAGACTTAAACGTAGTAAAGAAAGTAATAAAAAACAAGAACAAGTGCATAGCCACAAAAAGAGGTCCAACAGTTTTTAACGTCCTCCGTAACGAGAAAGACAAACTTAAAGAATGGGAGTGCTCCGGTGTGTACAAAATCCCTATTAAAGATGTACAACATAAAAAGGTGACTGCGTATGTAGGAGTAACTTCTAGACCCTTAATTAGAAGAATCGACGAACACAAAAACGACATTAAATTGGCCAGAATGTCCACCTCCTTAGCACAGGAAGCCTACGACAAGGACATTGAGATTCTATGGAATGAAGCGAAGGTAGTCAAAGCGATTCCTCCGCACACGCAACCAACCGTTGTAGAGTCTTTAGAAATACTCCGCAGAAAAAGCAAAGAAAACTTGATAAATGATAGATTGGCATTGGAACCACCACAGGCATGGAAATTCGCCCTGACTAACAACTAGAAAAGAATATACGACGCCGCTTAATGCATTTTGCTCGCAAGGACGTTACAGTTTGTTTTGTTTTATCCAGCTCCGTTATAAAAAAGGACTCATATCTTATTGTATATCTACACTTTATGTTGTCTTAATTTACGTTATAGGAATATACGAATATAGGACGCTGCTTAATGTACAGGAATACCTCGATTATTGCGATTTATAATTTGATACCAAAATTCGAATTATTGCACTCCAAATTCTAATTATCGCGGTTTCGAGATGTAGCCCATTACATATGTAACCGGAATTATATTTACTCTCCAGGTAGCTCTCTTAAAGCACTTCGTTTTTATCCAAGGGTACTATTCACTGCTCATCAGTAACTGTCCGCGTTTGCCTGAAATACATGTGGACAAGGCCAGCTTAAACCCGGTAAGCAAACAATGCACTGTATCGGGGCGCCTTAGGAAGGATGAACCAAAATTATTATTTTCTCAATATTATAAAGGTGTTGAGTAGATGTTACAAGGAAGCTGCATTGGGGCGCCAGGATCTCTAGAGCAGATATGGCATATGGATATTTATTTCTTTTCTTATTTACCCCTACAATAAATGCTAAAATAAACAAGGATGATATCAAGTCTACAGCTATAAAGAAGAAACGTAATGATCAGCTTAGAAGATTAGCA
>AYEL01038432.1:0-39077 GCA_000484575.1 Olivierus martensii
AAATAAAAATTTTTATTAAAGCACACAAGAAATCTTTAATGAAGAAAGATGTGAGAGTAAGTATGAAATTAAATTTAAAAATTTTAATGCAATAATCGTAGAATTTACTTAAAATAACAAATTTCTTATAAAAAAAGCTAAGATTTTTATTTGTATTACATTTTTATTTATTTTTTAAAAGAAAAATAAATTAAATTTCGCTTATATTTATTTCTCTTTAAAGGCTATTCAAAATTCTTAATTCTGTTACTTTATAATAAAAATGAATAGTTCTTTAATTTTCATGGATATGTTCTTCGAATGTTTATCAAAATAAATTTATATTAAAGTTATATATATGATAAAAATTATTCAAAATGTAAACAAAACAGATTGTAAACGTTTATTACGAAAAATTTATGGAAATTAGAAAGCATTTTTGATATAAATTTAAAACACTTTATATTTACTTTGATAAAAATTGAAATTCTTTTCAAATGAAATAGAGTAATTACTTATTTAAATAAAGTTTTATTTTTAATTTTTTTTTTTCAGAAATGAACAATTAGAATTAATAAAATTATAATAATATCATTGGTAATGTTAAAAGCAATTTATTTGTAAAATGCTAGCTTTCGTAACAAATTATTATGTTTTCTATTTAAAGTTTTTAATATTAGAGTTAATGAAAATAAAACTGATATGTTTAATTTATCGTAATTCATTTGGTATTTTCAGGTTATAAATTATTCGCAGATTAGTAGTTTTTGTTTTCTGTTTTATAAAGAAATAATAATGATGTTTCTTTTACAAAAATTTTTTTCTTCATATCACAGTAACTATATTAAATTTAATGATATGTTTATTGTATGCAGCTTCTATATATAGTACAGTATTTCATACTTTTGTTCTTTATGATGTTTACGAGGATATTCTTTATCTCAAACCCCTAGGGATCAAACTGATTACTCTATATATTCTTTGATTTCATTTAAATGCTATTTGCAGCTTTCACTAGACATAGTAATAGATATAAAAAGATGATATATCATTTATGAATGGTAAACATCATCTTCCACATGAGAAACTTTTTATTCAAAATTTGCAAAAATTTTGTTAAAATGTACTGGAAGAGGTGCTTAATTATCAAATGAAATATTAACTTTTACGAAAGAAAATTAATCAGAATGAAAATTATTCTCTAGATAAAATTTATTATTAAGATATGTATGCTATAAAAATATTAAAACACAGTATATCTTACTAGAAGAATGGATTTTAAAACAAAAGAACTGTTATTTATGGGTTTAAAATAATATTTTAAAAATATATTGTATAAATGTTAGAATTTCAAAGTTTATTTATGTAGACATTATAAATTAAGTTTATTTGAATGTTGGGAAAACATTAAATTTTATTATACGCTTTCGAAACTTTTGTGAAAATAGCTAGAGGAAATACTGCACTTCAAGAAGATTTAATTTCCACTTAACGTATTTTTCGCTACTTGAATGTCTCAGAGCTTTTATAATCAATGCCTCAGCTAGTGCACACCTGTACAGTATTTTTTGTATGTTTGGGTCAAGATGAATCCGATATTATCTCTCATTGAAATACTATACAGGTATATATCATTAGGATTCCATTAAAACAGACAAAGTACATATAAGCTTAATACCATAAAAAATATATTCATGCTCATGAAACTTTCCAAATAGGATTACTCCAAACCTAATTTTTCTTTTAACTAACTAAAATATGAATTAGAGAAGCAAAAATTTATTTATTTAAACCTAATCGTCATGTTGGAAACTAATGAGAGAAGGATGATTAGAAATGTCTTTAATAATTAAATGACAATTAATGCAGGCATATTACGTAAAAGTTTAAATGTATTGATATAAATACAGTATATTACAATTAAAAATATAATGAAAAATAATTACCATATTGTATTATATTTCTTTTAATGGAGAAAAACACGAAATGTCATTAGAAGTTTTATTTACTAAAGAGTTTCTTCCAGTAAAAGCATCATTAAACTTTGTCTAATGTTTACCATTTTTCTTAAATATCACACTCGAGGGAGGAGAAAAGTGGAGTCAAAGACGTCTTCTCAACAACCAACGCTTACCGTTAGTAACATTTACCCTATTATATTAATATCTATCAATGATGTTATGATGACATAATCATGACATAAAATCGATTACTTGTCAACCCAAGGGATCGAAATCTTTGCAGTTAGGCTATATGTCTCGCTGCAGCAAGAATTGTAAAACTCACTTGTGAGTTATAATTTTTATTTTTTATTCCAATAAGGTTATTTAATGTATGATTATCAAAAAATATTACAATATTTCCGAATAATAATTAGATGCAGAATTTTTGTAAAAATGTTTATTATTGTTATTGTTGCAGTTTTAATGATATTGTATTATTTTAAATTTATTAATATTAGTTACATCAAAACAGCTATAATATATATCCGGTCTTTTTTATATATATATATATAAGGGAGACCGAGGTAAAATGACGACGTTAAGACATTTATCTAATTATTGTTCAAACCATTTCATAGATTGAAAGGAAACTTTATTATTTTGTACTTTCAAGAGAGACGAAATATAATGCTATGTTAGGGAAATCAAATGTGAAATACTTATGGAGAGAAGATATATATTCAGACATGTCTCAAAAAATCATCTTACTACCAGACTGGGGTAAGATGACGAACCTGTTGTCTATAGTAGTAATCACAAATAATTGCATTGGAGCAATCTTCCTGCATTCTTTACATTGGTACACATTACGTGTTCTTAATGAGAATTTATACATTGACAAGAATCTTCTCAACCAATCTTTACCACCTTTCTTTGTTTCTTGGTTAAATGTCTTTTCCTTTCTTTGTTTTGTTTCCTATGTGGTATGTTGTAATATATTATGATGTAAGGAGAAATTGGGAGCTTTCTGCGTCAATTTTATCAGAGTTAGATGACGAGCATATAGGGTAACGTATTCGTCATCTTACCCCCACCATCCTTCCCCAATTGGCCACTTTTATGAATTCTTCTTTTTTTGAAAGAAAAAAATTCTTCTTTTTTGAAAGAAACTAAACGTCCCAAGATGATCTTGCTAGCAATAATAAAAACTAAATGGACACACGCACATATATAGTAGAGGAAACTTGCCTAAATCGTATCCCCTAAGAAAATATGCTTATTACATGAAGAATAAAAGAGAAAATGAAATGAAATTAGAGGTAATCAACTCTTTATTAATAGAATCAATAGTTTTATAAACTCAAAGAACAAAAGAAAATCAACTTCTATTCATAAAAACGATTTTTTGTTTATTTGGAAAAAGTACGATTTAGGATTAATGTCTCTAAATCGTATCATATTTATCCTAATTCGTACTTTGAGATTTAACAACTGCAATCATCACATAAATATTGAAAAGTATGCCTATCTATTTCCACACAAAGCTCGTGCACCCATATTTTGCACTATGTTCATTGTATCATGCCAGGCCGGTTCAACCTATGATCGAGCGGAGCGCCCGCTCAGGGCGCCGATATTTAAAGGGCAGAAACGGCGCTGGCGCATTTTGTGTTTTGTAATTATTATTGTTGTTGTCGAAAGACACAATTATTTTTTACACATAATTTAAACGGTGCGACCTCTCAAGTTTCTTTTATGGACTGTACTAAGACCTGTCTCGTCCTCATTGTATATTTGATTCACTATTAACTTTTCTCTCTGAATAATAACTTCATATTTATCAAAAAAAATTCATAACAGTTTTAGAATAGACTTAAGCCATGTGTAAGCTTAAATCGTACTGGTACGATTTAATCTTACATATGGTGGTACGAAATAGGCACATAAGTCAACTTGAATTCAAATTTACTGCGTTAGACTATAGGGCACTGATCGTTGATGTAAAAACGAGAAATAAATTTGAATATAGACATAGTTTCATATAGAAATTTGTTTCACTGATTCTCACGAATAGTAAATGTATAAAATCCTTAAGAATCGAGCAAAAATTTTAATGAAAAATAACCAGAAAACTTATCTTTTTTATATTTTTTCATGGACTGACCGCACATGTCCTGGTTTGTTTACGAGTGCATAGCTGATTATTGTTTACACTTTCTACAGCTAGAAATGCCTGTGTCTTAGCTTAGGAGAAACAACGGGAGTACGAATTAGGCACGTTTTCCCTACTGCATAATTTTTAAATAAGGTGTCTGAGGGTGTTATGGCCCGGTTGTTGTTATGGCCCATTTTCTACTGTGAGCTTAATACGCGAAGCCTCTGGCAGATGACAATGAAATGCACTGCAGGACCTTCCCAAGAGTTTATTAGGACGGGCGGAGAAGCGAGAAAATACAGGTATACTTTTGGAAAACTGCCATTTTAGATAATTTAAAATTTAGATAAAATCATGAATTTTTTTTTCGGATAGAGAACATCCGAACACAGAATATAGTACAAAAAAAATTGTTTTCGAATCAAAATGGCGGCTGTAAAAATTCTCAAACCTTAAGTGGGCCATAACACCCTCAGATACCTTATATGATTGTGTTTACATTATATTGTATCTTAAACAAACGGAAATTTACATAGAACTGAACAAAAACATTCTTGACCCTGTAGAAATCAAGTGTCGCCTTCCACCGCTCTCTTTCACATGGTACATACTGGGTAGGAACAACAGCTTACAAGCATATGATGCATGGACCATTATCAATGAACAGTTTCCGAATTATACCAAATTCTTCATTTTACAGCCCGGTCTCCCCTATATATACATACACTCACATACGCATATACAACGCACGCATGATTTTTCCTAAATATCTAATTTCTTTATATGCTGATTAATAAGATATGTTTAATTGAAAATCAAAGGATTGTGATTAGCATTTCTTTAACAGTGAAATAATATTTTCTCTATTTGAAAATGTTTTGGACAAGTTCAAGATTATTCATAAAAGATTTAAATATATGTATGTAAAGCATCATTTCCTTTTTAAATAAATTACATCAGATTCACTTTCAAAAATGCCAAAAAACTTTTAAATTCCAATTTTCTATTTTTCTATCTAAATTTGAAAAATTCTGTAAAGTTATTAATAAGGCGAATCGAGAATTTTTGAAGACAACTGATTCCTATAGTTAAACTCTTTCAATCGGTTTTTGTCATTATTCCTTCCAAGATGAGGTAAAATTTTAAATACCAAAGGAAAGATCTGAAAAATTTTATAAAATCCTTAATTTCAGTTGTTTTCCGGATACAGTTTCTTATTTTTCTATAAAAAAGAGAGACATCCGCGGGAAAAGTGTGAGTAATTATTTTCGTTAACGATAAAATATGTTTACTATTTTTAGTAAATATTTTTAAGTCAGTATAAATGTTGTTTCATACGTTTTAATTTGTTGTTACTCGCTGCGTAGTATTAACAAAATTTGGTTGCGATCATTTATTTTGTAAATAAAGCAGTTAAATAAATCAATTATTACAGTAGTTCCTAATCTGGTTTCAATAATTACGTTATAGATTCTTTGGCATCGATTTATTTTTAAAGCCTTTCGAGTTCTGGCATTTGAAAACAAGAGAGTTATCATTCGAAGAACGTTTCCCACGCTCGTTATTCAAATTTAATATACAGTACAGTAGTCGAAAAAGTGGGTCAGTTTTGAAATAAAATATTAATTTAGTGCCATCTGGTGCCAAATAGAGAAAACTAAACTGTTCAAAAACTTTCTCCAGACAATAATGTGAACGTACTGTAAATGTCGCCGGGGCTATTCAGAAGATTAATTATTCTCCAGTTCGTAAATTTTGTTCAGATAAATAATAACCATCCGTTATGTGATTAATAAAAATAGAAGCAAAGCTTTTACTTGTGATAAATAACATTATAGACAATTTTTATAAAATTATTTTTCAAATGAATCATCTTTTATGAGCGACAAATAATTCGAACTATTTATGAAGAATTTTAAAATATTTTGGACGCTGCTATCTTATTAGGAACAAAGTGGAGATATTAAATTTAGTAGCTTGAATGAATAGGAATAATGATTATTGAAGATGTGAAATGCATCGTGATATATTTTGTAGAATTTTTACTCAGTTAAAAAAAAAATTATTAGGCTACATAAACCCTTATTGTAAAAGTAGTTAAAATCCTTTCTGTTTTATGATGCTGTGTTGTATAGACCACGCAGCATCATGAAAATTAATTAGCATATATTTTGAATAATAAAAAAATAATCTCCCAAAATTTGCGTTATCTTCATTATCGAGATGATTCAACGTAAAAACTGTCATAAAACGATAACTGTAGAGAAAGAAACTCGGCAGAAATTATTTTATCCGAGAATGGAAGATTTAATCAGTTCGAAAACAAAGTAAATAATCTTAAAAACGCAAAATTTTGCTACATTAAAGATTTTAAATTATATAGTTCTTCGTTTATCAGAAAAAAGACAACGTAAGCATAGTTTTAATTCTTTAATTGAAAGAACAATTGAGTATTTTTGTCTGATAGAAAATAACGTACGAAATTCTAATTAAGAATTTCTGCTTACAATCAAATCTTACTTCAATTAGACAATTTCTGTTCAATTCTAGTTCTTTTTCAGTTTACTTATATACAACAAGCGATGTCCTCTTTTGTCGTTAATTGTCATATTTGCAAAAAATCTTTTCCTTGACGACGCAACATTTATCGGAAATATCTCTAAAAATTATTCTGTATAAATGCGTTATATTAAACTTTGCTTTATCTTTGTGCAAATAACATACTTAACATGAAAATTAACTTCCTTTTTCAAACAACTTCCTATCGAAAAATTCATTTTCTAAAATTCCATTAATATTGGGAAGATAAAAATATTTATATTTTATCAATGCAAATATTCTTAAAATAATAAACATGTACATGATAAATACAAATATCGAAAATTTTACATAAGTAGACATTTAACTTGTAGACTAAGTTATCTTTATTTATACTATATCGAAATATTAATAATGTTTTAAGTTGCAAAAATTTATTTACACAACGTGAGTAGAATTACATTTTCAGAGACAACTATTAAGGACAATTAAAATTCACATAAAATGCTATTAATGAAGTAATTTAAAATATCTCTCTTGTATTTTAATTACAGATTATATTAGATTTCTCCAGTTTATAATGAACCAATATATTCTGCAAAGATTTTTGATATTTTCTTCTTTATTATTTATTATTTTTTTAATTTATTATTATTCTCGCAGTGATTAAATCAATACCTGATACTAATTTTTAATTTAGCATAAGTAAACAAGCTTCTTCAAAGTAATAATCATCAAATATATAATTTAAGCTTGAATAAATTCGTAGATTATTTAAAACACTTCAATCACTTCAGTTAATATTCTTGCAATTTTAATCATTTTGAATCCGAAATCATTATTGTCTACTCGATTAACTTGTTAGCTATATTTTGAAATTCTCAAAATAAAGTAAATCTTCCTTTTTGTGAGATATACAGTATTGAATCACACCATTTTATCATTTTGAAAGTTATTGCTGAAAATATAGACGAAACTTTTCATGATAGTAGATAATGTTGCGACTATTTTTCTTTAATTCTTTAAAATGACTAATATCATTCATATGTGACAAATACAGTTTCAGATATTGCATATCGAATTTTTCAGATTTCGAATTGCTGCCATTTTGTAACGTACTCTAAACAACTTCATATAGTCATCTGTAGCTTAGATAATAAGTAACGATTCCTAAATATAAATAAACTTCAATGTTTGTCTTAGAGATATTTTTTGAACGAGCAAACAAAGTCTGTTTTTAGAAAAAAATGATGTTATAAAGGATATTTCAGATGAAATATTCCATTGATTTTCTATTACGAATGTTAATTTTGTTATTTTATTTGTTATGAATTATTTGCGAATATTTTAAACAATATTAAAAATGCATTCAACAATTCAATATATCGATTTCTTTTATTCAAATTAAAGAAATATAAAAACTAAGCATAGTTTTTAATTTAAAAAATTATTATTTATTTGTTTTCTTCAATGTACATTCAATTTTAGATTATAAATAATAATTATTGATTTAATATATGATTGAATTAAATAAAAAAACAAGAATTTCTTATACTCTTCAATTATTAAAAACAATGGACTCAAGTTTGATGAACTGACATTAAATTTTATTTTATTGATAACGAAAAACTTAGTAATATATAGTATATCTAAATTTTCAATGTTGACGAAAGTATATAAAAATGTCTTTCGCAATAACATTGATTTTTATAAATATTTGTTACTTCTTAACCTGAATCGATATCCATTTTTCGATCGTTTCCTCGGTGCTGATCTTTGTTATCCCTTTATATTGTTAGGTTTGAAATTCAAAGAGAGATAGTTAATGATAAGAAAAAGTAAGATAGGTTTCACTTCTGATCTGCAGTCAGATATAAGGATTAAGGAAAAACGTTTTCAATCGATACGATAATAAGATAATAAATAAATTAATTAAAGCTTTAAAAATTTGATTAATCTCTAAAATGAGATTTTTAATATCAAATATTTTTAAAGGCCTAATTCTACTGTTTTTATATATAAATTTTACGTCTGCGAATGTTTCGATTAGTACAAAACAACAGTCTACTCGAATCATTTCTAATCGGGAAGTCCATGTGACAATATATTAACTGAGGAACAAATCCTGGCTTTCCGACAAGTAGTAGCCGAATACCGGCGAGAATATATTCATAATAAAATTATATATAATTGATATATTTTGGTTTTATGCTTAAATAAATCAAATTGTACAATTTTTCAACGATAAAAATTGTTTTATCGAATATTTCATAAGCTTTAATAATAAACTACGTAAAGCGAATATTTTATAAATTTCAGAATTTTTTTGTTTACATGATAAGATAGTTTATAAAATTTATGACATATATTATAACATAAAAGATAGCTGCAGTTCAATCATCGAGTTCGTCTGATAAGCAAGAATGAGAATATTAAGTTATATCATCCATTAGCAATGCTCCAGTTCGATCATTCTATAAAAATAGAATAAAAAATTCATTAAGTTATAATTTATATGATTACTGTTCACTCTATTCTATAATTTAATGCTTTTTTCTATAATCTATTTAAGCAGTTATTCAAAAGACGATGTAATCTAGAAGTTTTTCACATTCAGTTAAAACAATGAAACAACGTTATGAATGTCCTTATATGCAAATAATTATTTTTATGTATTACAATATAGAAATAAGTTACTTATTCTACTGTATTAAAATTTAAAAATAATTTCGTTTATTTTAGATTCATTTAAATACTTTTGTACGGCTTTCCATTTTCAACTAAGTTGTTGACATTCTAACTGAAGATGCTTACTTTATTTTATAGTTTACATAAGCTTTTCAAGATTAAAAATTAACCATTGTAGAAATGTACCAATAAAATAAGGAATGAAACTTTTCGAGAAGGAGTTTACTTGTCAAGTATATTCACTCAAAAATTCACAAATCAGTTTAATGCAGCATATCAAAACTTAAGAGAATATAATAAGCAAAGAGAACTTGCATTTATTTCCTCGAGGAAACTTTATATTGTAAAAGATTTATTAATTAAACATGAATCAAGTATCTATATCAAAATCAAGTCGAATTTCTATTAAATTTATATTACTGCTGCTAGTATCGTCAAATTTTACACTTAAGAGCAAATATTTCGTATGTTTACCAAAGCTTCCATTCGTCTTTGATTCCATTTTAAATATGCAATAATCTATTTGTTATTTTTTTCTATTTAATGTACAAATTAAATTTTTGCAATCAAAATTTCACTTTTTTTATTTGTCGAAAAACTAATGTTGATTTATGATGGATTAAATAACTATTTTAACATAAAAAATGGCTTTAAATTTAAATAGAAAAATTTAAAAGTATAAAACGGAATATAAACAAGCATATGATTATTTTAACACACGATACATACATTAATAAAGTACTTCGCAATGGGGAAGAAAAGTGCATTTTTTTTTCTTTTCATAGAATTGAATTTTAATTTAATTCACTACACACGATTTATTTACTGACTTTTGTGAAGTAAGTAAATCGTGGATAACATCATTTTTATCATCTTTCTAGTTTTCTTAAACCTACTTCAAGTTATCAAAAATTATTAAAATGCGCAATTTATTAACTCAGAAAACATTTTTAAAGAAAAATCGTATCATAATACACGATAAACAATTTAATTTAATGATATATTGCTTTTCTTAACATCACTAAAAAAATTTTATTTCACGATATTCGATCTTAAAATAGATATAAATATAAGCTTCATTTTTAATTGTAAACAAACATAAGCTTTGATTTTTACTGAAATTATTATTAAATAATGAAAGTAAACTTAAAGGGAGGATGATATTTGCGTATTTTTTAATCGAATACTAATTTCGTATTATTATGAAAATACAGTACTTTAAATTATTGATACATTAATTAACAAACTGAATCATTGCCAAAATATTTAAGCATTTCAATACTAAAATTCGATAATAAATTTTATGCAATACTAATTAAATATTCTTCTTAAATCATAAATGAATTACACTAATAATTCTCTTAGGACCATTTAACTTTAAACTAATATTTTATTGAATATACTATTTTCATTTTTTTTAATTATTCGCTCTTGTATAACTGTATTCTATTCCTTGTACAGTATATATATATACATACACACACATATATATATTTCAAATATCCTTATGTATGTACAGATTTCAAATTAAAAATTAGCATTGGCCTACTAATTTCGTATTATTATGAAAATACAGTACTTTAAATTATTGATACATTAATTAACAAACTGAATCATTGCCAAAATATTTAAGCATTTCAATACTAAAATTCGATAATAAATTTTATGCAATACTAATTAAATATTCTTCTTAAATCATAAATGAATTACACTAATAATTCTCTTAGGACCATTTAACTTTAAACTAATATTTTATTGAATATATTATTTTCATTTTTTTTAATTATTCGCTCTTGTATAACTGTATTCTATTCCTTGTACAGTATATATATATACATACACACACATATATATATTTCAAATATCCTTATGTATGTACAGATTTCAAATTAAAAATTAGCATTTCACATCCATAATGCAAATAACGCACTATCATTCAATAAAATCATGAGTGTGTTCGAATTTTTGAAAATATTTTTAATTATAATCATACCAATATACATAAATTATTATACTCTACATATTAGTCATTCATACTTAAACTGAGAACAAATAGACAATATAGAAGTTATGGATTATGCACAGAATTTTAATGCAATTCACAACTCTTCAGTTTTATAACCATTATAGATTTATATCAGCTACAATTATTGACTTCCCAATTATTTTTCAATAAATCCTTAATTAAAAAACATCTTATACTAAAGAATACAAATTAAGAATTGTTTCCTACAGTATAAATTTATAGTTCATCAAAGTATTCAAGAAAATAAATTATAGCTTGCATATAAGAGATAAAAAGTAAAAATGATAAAACTATGTAATATAAACTTATATCTCATGTCTTTTTATAAAATTTAGTTTTCCACGTTATAATTAAAAATAAGAAATCAAATTAAAAATAAATTTCCAATGTATAATAGTAATATTATATAAAGATTTGATAAATATTGTGATGTTTATAGAAGACGATACAGCCAAACAATGTAGGTGAATAATTGTAATCGATAACGATAAGGATTTTAACATTTCATGCCTTTGTGATGTCTCATGTGAATCCTTCAATCGCGTTTCGCTCTCTCAAACAAGTGCCTACTTTTATTCCCAGAAGTAAACAAAAATTGTTAGTTGCCGAATTCTATTTTTTCCAATAAAAATGATACATTACTAAGATTCTTATGGGAATAAAAACTTTGCTGCTTAATCTCTTTTCTTATGCACTATTCGTTACATTGATAAACTGAAAAGGAAGGAAATAGTCTATTCAATCAAGCTAAAAAATACTGCAAATAAGAAATTTATTAATTTTTTCTATCGATTTCAAATAATATAATCGGGAAAATTTTTCGTAATAATTATTCTCCAAAATAAAAAAAAGAAAAAAAAATTCTTGCATATTAAAAAATTCTTAAAAATTCCCATCGAAATATTAACAAATAACTTATATAGTAGGTTCTTTTTTTAACGACGCCTCACTTAACGTTATTCGCTATTAAGTCGAGAACATTAATTTTTTAATTAATTAATTAATTAATTTAGTTTAAGTTTTTAAGGCAGTGGAATGGAATAAAATCTTATTTTCTTACGTTTCCTGCATAAGAGATTGGAAACTTTTACTAATTGTAGAAAACCAAGCAATTACATTTTATATCAGCGCTAGCTCAAATATGCAATATCGTTTATAAATACTGTTAAAATATATTGCAATAGAAAAATCGGTGGAATTCGCCGCGTGGAAGAGTTAACTTTTCAACTAGGTGATCGGGATAGAATTAGGATCCTGCACCTTGGAAAATTTATATGAGGGGTCCAGGTCTAGTTTCTTCTACAGTTCATCTCACTTCCGTCGGGTATAGTCGACATGAGAAAGGGAGTGGAATAACTTTAGACAATGATTTAAAACTAAGAAATATCACGGACATAATGCCTGTGAATTCTAAGATGTCTTTTATTAGAAAATAATTTTCTTTCCCGTAAATCCTAACATATAACTACTTTTAACATTTAATTGGAAAATATTACAATCTTAAATCATGCTTTTCATTAATTTCATTCCATTATTTAGCAATATTAGTAATGATTAGATGACAAAAGTTACCAAATATTAACAATTCTAGTTCCAAAAAGAAACAATTCTAGCAATTTAACCCAGACTTTTAACACTAGGTCTATGAATTTTCTGGTTTCACTTAACGTCGTTTCAGTTTAAAGTCGCGATTTTCAGAAACTAAGGGCGGTATTAAACGAAGACCCATTGCAGTTATATATAACAAATATATACTCCTTAATAATGCTATTTCATGTACATTATTCAATGTCTTCACTATCCAAGAATATTTCAGAAATGTAAACATATCAAAAAAATTGTTTGAGAAAAAAATCATTTCTAGATATAATCTCTACAATTAAGAAATGTAGTTATATCATTAAGGGACTAGTATTGCTATTATATAAATTTAATAAAAATAATATTTGTCATAATATATTCTTCTGAACAATAGGATAATGATCAATCATTGAAAGGGTAGATTTTAATAATCCTACTGAATTTTATAAAAGATTGTTATTAAAAGATATTATTTCGAAATACTGTAATATTTTGCAGAATGCGATTAAAAATAAATGTATTAATATCAAATGAAATGAAATTCGTTTGTTTTTGTATTGTGTATTACAAAATTACTCTAGTCAGAGAGAGATAGATTTATTAATGAACATATGATAATCTTAGCAATAAAATATATATTCATGAATTATATGATATAAACCATCATGATTATTTAAATTAAAAGAAAATTATTTTCAAATTGAAAATACTCAGACAGACTATACGCAAATTGATAGCTGGCATATAATTTGCTATTATCAGAGAAATAAACCATAAAAATACAATATATAGAATTAAAAATTAAGAATATGTGAATTAAGCCGCCATAACACAATTGGGATATTCTATTGGGAAGTGGCCACTTTTAGAGCCAACAACAGGTTTTCAAAAACCCATGGTGAAATCAATCGGAATGTTGAAGGATGGGTTTCAATGGGCCACGTCGGACCTTTCTTGAAAAACTGGGAGTATGGGACCCAGATTTGAACCCGGATCAATTAAAAATTAAGAGAATTAATTAATGCATAAAATTGTAGCCATGCATACCTTAAGAACAAAAACGAAATTTATAACCTTTTCGAAAAAAAGGAATAAATTTCGAATTGGGCTATTAAATATAAAAAAAAATTCTGATTATGCAAATCGATTTATTTAATAAACTTTTAAACTCTTCAAAATGTTTTAAAAGAATATTATTTATAATTACTGTATTCTATAACCAGATATATTACTTTTAGTATATAATTTACAGGTAACTCTCGTATAACACAGTAGATAGATTCCTAAAAAATGCTGTTTTGTGTGAAACCGTGTTATATGAGATCTGGAGCCAATACAAAAAAGGAAGTTACGTTCCAAACCAATTAAAAATAAATTACTTTAATTCCACTTAAGAAACTTAATTTTTATTAATATTATTAATAACACGAAACATAAAGAAAGAAAAATATATACGTAAGATCCCAAAAAACAATATGCATAAAACAAAAAGAAAAAAAGAATATAGCCTATGTAATATTCATTTAATAATTATATCTTCCTTATCACTACTCAAATTAAAACGAGAACTTTCTTCTTTTCAACAATACTAACTTTAATTGCAGAAAAAAGTTCAGAAAGTAAAGTTTGTGTATCTTCTTCACTCTTTACAAATTCTGTAATCTAACCCGGTACAACTCGCTACAAAACAACCATTCCTTAACACATTATTCATAAATTATTTTTGGATAAAAAGTTTTTTTCTATTTCATATTCTTCTATTGAAAAATAAAAAAAATTTATCCGAGAACTGAACACAAAATACTCAATGGTCGGCAATTAACTCAATTTCAAATCGAAATCGAAAATAGACTTCATCCCTCTTACAGCAAACTAGCGAAATTGGATTTATGATTAATTTTAGCAAAGTATTTCCCAATGATTGCATTTTATGTATGTATTTTGTGTCCATAGTGTGGATTTATAAAAATTAATGAAAATGTTTTGTGTTGTAGGAGAGTAAATGTAATTTTCTAAATGCATTAAAATCGTGTTGTAGAAGTACCGTGTTATATGAAGGTTTCCACAATCTTCAAATCGTGTTAGAGCGCAACCGTGTTATACGAGTGTTGCCTGTATTTTTAACTCATTCATAAAAATCTTCACAGATTATTTTATATTACCGATTATTATTATAATATATTGTATTATAATATATTTTAAATAATTATCAAACAACTGTTGTTATTAGTTAATATTGTTTTGGAATTTTTATTAAAAATTCAGATTTAGTATTAAGTACAAGATAACGATTATCATCACCATTTACAAAATTTTCAACGTTATTAACTGATTCATAACAAATTTTTTTAAGCATTGCTAATATTTTAGTTTCGTTTGATTGATATACTTATCGAAATGATAAAAATTAATGAACATACCTTTCATAATTTTTATTAAGTAACTGAAAAAATTCTCAAGCATTAACATAAATGATTAGAGACTCGCAAAAATCATATTACGATATATGATTATGGAACAATTTATAGTTTATTTTCATAAAAATAAATTTGCGATTTTTATTTTACATTAATTACGAATTTTGATTATCGAATTGTTTGATTCGATAACAATGATTATAGGATGCGAATTAATAATTCCAAAGCAAAGTTTGAGAAGATATTTTGCTCTATTTCATCCGTATCAACCGGTTTATATTTTTAGAGAGTATTGTGGAGTTAATTCAGTCTCTTGACATCTAGCCATCAATTTTAGTTAATGCTCTTCTTTACTATCATGTGCTTATGGCATGTTCATAGAATTTATGGCTTACAATCTTGAAAGATTTCGTTAATTATTTGTAACTTCGAAAACATACGACTGTATGAGTAAAAAGCTTTCAGATTTGTCTTAAGTTCATATGATATCAAAACTTTTTATTTATACGATTCTATATTGAATAAAGGTAACTTTTTATATCTAATAAATTCAACACAGAATTCTTATTCGTTGATTATTTTAAAATTCTGCTTAAAGACTATTAATTGTAAAAAAATATATAAAGATTTTTTTAAATGTTCAGCTGCTTTTATAAAATTATATTAGGGAAAAGATTTTCAAAAATATTTTATTTAACTAATTAAAATAATATCTTTCTTTAGAATGTTATAAATTCCGTTTATAATTTGAAAATAGGCAATTTTTATATTTTACTGAAATATTTTTGTTACCATATTGTTATTAATTACATTAATTTTTATAATATTAATAACTTATATATTTCTTGGATGAAAATTCATAATATTTAATAGAGATTATCTCGATCAAAATGTCATTAAAAGGTCATACTTAATGAATAATACGAATTCACTAGTCAGATTTCGGAAAGATCAAATAGAATATTTTCATAAATTTGTGATATTAGTTTTTTCCAATTAAAACATAATTTTAAAAATTTACAATTTTTTTACTAAATTAAACATTGAAATTTTAATATTGAAGAATATATTTCAGATTTTCTACTTCTATGCATTCGTATTTTATTTAACTTAATGTAAATTATATTTTACATTTTTTGCTTTTTTTATTTTATTTGTTTTCGGTATTCTTTTTATCTACTTTAGACTAAATGGCTATTATTATAAAAATGAAATTTGTACGATAATAACGAAATTGATCCTTCCGAATGTTGGAAAATAACAATTTCCTCCTCTTGAAGTTCAAACTAGCACTTAAGTATCAATCAAGTCTTCAAGAACTAAAGTATGAAAACAACTTCGTTTTTGTCTGAAATCTTATATCCAATTTCTTAATTTTTCAGGAGTGATATTCGATTCTTATTTTCCATTCTTTCTCTTTAATTGATTCTATATAACGACGACCATTCAATTAATCCATTAGGAGAAAGTTAAATCCTATTGCTTAGATTATAGTGACGAAAACCGAATACAGCATAATCAATAGTCCAAGAATTAAGGAAGATATTTCAAATTATATTACATTCAGAATTTTCATGATTATCATCTAACAACGGGCTAGTTAGGAAGTCAAAAGAAGTTTTCACACGTAATAAGAACTATTGGTTGGTTGCAGGCTGGAAATAAACTAGCAAAAATCTTAGAGCATACTTCTTTTTTTCTGATCAAAGGTCCAGTAATTTCGAGATTATTAGCGATTTTTATTCATCTTACATATTCCCTTTATCTGATGGAAATCAACTAGCAAAAATCTTAGAGCATACCGGTACTTCTTTTTTTCTGATCACAGGTCCAGTAATTTCGAGATTATTAGCGATTTTTATTCATCTTACATATTCCCTTTATCTGCCTGTCCATCGAAAAAATATTTAGAATCAAACATTACAGAGAATTAAAAAACAAGCTTATAATATTTTATTAACAGAAGTATACAGTTAATTTTGAGTGATTCGTAATCCAATTTCAAGATGGTAGCTGATTGAAATAAGATTGCGGCAATTCGAAATACTAAAAAAAAAAAATCTTTAAAAAGTATCTGTCCTACAAATGTATAATCAAATGATAATACGAAGATATTTTATAAAACTGGTCTTGGATTTTTAAATTTATTGCTTTTATTCCTTTATAAAATATATCAAGAATAAAGCATTGCAAAAATCAAATTTTAGAAGTTTTTATCAAAGTTATTAATTTTGAAATCTCAGCGAAAATTTTTTACAAAATGGTCACCTTCAAATTTTTAAAAGTTCTGTTATTTTGAATCTCTTATTATGAATTGCGACATACTCATTTAAAAAGATTTTTGTTTTGATTTGTAGGAAATATATGTAATGTCTCATCCGTTAAAAGCTCTCTCTCCCTTTTTTAAATTTGTCATGTGCTATTTTAGTCAAGCCTATCATATTTTTAAAGAATAACGTAGAAAATTCATCATTACATATAGTACTTTATGAATGCACGAAATTTAGATATATAAGCACTCATGTATAAATCAGACAAATAATGCTATTAAGATGAGAAATCAATAGCTCATCCCCTCAAAGATGATGCATTTTTCCTGTTTATTCGAATAAATTTAATACAACAGATGAACTGGAACACATCAAGAATACATACAGTTAAATACGAATGTTGAGAAAAATTGTTAAACAGTTCTTACTGGGGGGAAAAAACCTATAAAATATCATAGAACAAATTGTTTCAATTTTTATATTTTAAAAATAGAGCGGTGCATCCTACGATATTGTCATAGATATGAAGAAAAATAGTAGCATTTTAAAGTCAGCATTTTTACATTTTAACGCTGAATCATTTTAATAAAATTATCTGAATTACTGCAGATGTTTTATCATATATTTTAAGAAACCAACCGTAGGCAATTGAAAAACTTGCTGCGGAACATCGAATAAGAGTTAAGGCAAGCGTGAGATTGATGTTGTAACCTGTAAATGAATTCAATTTCCAAAGAGAATTCAGACAAGTTCTTGACCTTTTATGACCTTTATCAACATAATAAAAACCACATTGTTAATATTTTTCAGTAGCATCGAAAACAAAAATGGAATTATTACAATAGATATTTCATAAAGCATCTCTGTTGAATTTACTTTAAAAGGTGTTTTTTCAATATACTGTTTCCATAGTAACAATCCTTGGATAGATTACATATACTCTAGTGAATTAAAAAATAATTTCGCATAGAAAAATTTAATTAAAGTATATAAAATTGTGACATTTAATATCGAATGTCAGATTTTGACAATTTTGAAAAATAGACGGCGATTTATATTTTAAACTACATTAATGTTATCTTATAAACGTCACGCAATACTTTAATGATTACAAAACATTACATGCAGATCTAAGTTTTGTTTGGAAAGAATTGCCTCTCAAAGACGAATTTACTAAAATTAATTAAGTCTGGTTATATACAGAGATGACAAGACAAATTGCCTCCTTAACTATATTTAGTATATAATAGATAGAAAAATTGTGTTGTATTTCACTCTAAAATTTCTTTAGCAAGAATAATAAAAAAGAAAAAGTGCCAATGGTTTGAGAAGAGTAACACATCTGATTTAATGGAACATCTGTTAGAAGCAATGTTTATTTGCTTTCATACGCGGTTTCTCTTGATCAATAAATAACATTTGAAAGAAAAGTGCGCCATTATATATTTTTTAAATGAAATTCTTTTATGATTAGATTTTTTCTGAATTACTTACATGTACTATATTAATAATAAATTAAAAAATATTTATTATTATTTTTATTAGTTATATATAGCGTTTGCATTTTTTCTATTGTTAAGATATTTTTTTAAATTAGAGTGAAAAATGTAAAAAATTTGATCACAGTTATTAAAACGTGCCGAATTTAAAAACGTAAGACGTATTTGACATAACGCATGAAATATAGTAAATCAGCGGTTCTCAACCTTTTCATCAATGCGCACCACTAAAACCAAAATTCAAAAATTTCTGTACCACAAGCAAAAACATGTCTTGTATACAAATAGGAAGTCTTGGCACGTGTAAACTATACACGTGCCAAGGTCATCTTTCGCGTACCATCAATGATACGTGTACCACAGGTTGAGAACTGCTGTACTCAGTTATTAAACATGATGTCATACTTCAAAGGAAGCTTTTGTATTAAATTATTCCATGAAGAATAGTACGATTAAAAATGGCATCCATAGACACTTCGACAATAGAGAATGCCATCTTGATACACAATATACACCACTTCTTATAGCAGAATAATTTAATGCGCACACAAAATGCATGATATTTTGTATGCACACTAAAGTATGTATAATTCATTATATGAATTAATGATGTATATGTTACGTTAATGTGCGAAATTCGGTTATTGTCGATATTAACCGGGAGATGTCAACATTATCCAAGTACAGTGGATAAAGATAGAAATAGAAAGTAATTTATCTCGTTTCATCCTTTTATCCGGATAATCTCGACATTAACCAATAAGAACTGGATAACGTTGAAGACTATTTCTAAAATTAAGAGCAAACGGCTACAACACATTGCAATAAAATGAGAATTTCCGAACTGAAATGCAAAAATAATAGGACAGTAAAATTTATCGTATATATGAAACTAATACAGGGTGATTAAAAAAGCCGAACTTAAGGGAGTGATAGAAAGACACAAGACACTTTTGTCCTCACAGTGTACCCTCTCCGGGATGTAAATTTTGAGCTTCGCGCCTTAGAAGTTTGACTCGAAGTAATTCGTGTCGTCTGAATTGTGCTTCATCTTCGCTACTTTGAAAGAAGCTGATTTTCTGGGAACAGTTTCGTTCACAGACGAGGCATGTTTTATATGGAAACGATGCTTGACTAGCTGCAATAACCATATGTGAGCTGAGAAAAATCCTCGAGTGCGACTTCCTCGTGGTTCTCATCCTCTGTGTTAACGTTTGGGCCAGAATCCGATCCATTTTTGATCGATCCATATGTAATGCCTTCTCGACTAAATTCTCGAATCTATTGTATCTATCTCCTCAAGCCTAATCAATTGTCAACACATACACAGCCACCAGGCCAATAAATAGAAATTGTGCACGTACAATTATTTCTTCAAACTTCGAATGTGACATTATCCAAGAGCGGGTGGATGTCAGTATTACCCGGATAAACATAGAAAAATAATAAACAGCCACTTCTTATTAAACACTATCCACGTATTTTGGATAATGTCAACATTGTCCGGATAATGTTGACATTATCCAAGTTCGGACATTACCCCGTAACATATACATAATACACACTAGTATATTTCGGGTGTCCACGACAAATGCGCTTATAATGTTTAAATTTAACTTAGAAAAACTGATCAGAGAAATCTGAAATCTAGCTGATCATTATTATTCATTTTTCTAATAAATGACAGTATAAGTAATAATTATTTTGCAAATTTTCCAAATAAAAATATAATTTAAATAAATTAATCTTAATTATTCAAATAATTGACGTGAGTTTGATTTCAAATAATACTGAAGTAAATTAAATACAGGAATACCTCGATTATCGCGGTTAATGTTGCCACGAAAAATACCGCAATATCTTGACGAATTTTTGATCGATCCATATGTAATGCCTTCTCGACTAAATTCTCGAATCTATTGTATCTTAATTAAAGACGAAAAATGAGTTTCAAACACGCTAATGTCCTATTCTGAACTTTAATTTCTATATTATAATACATTTAATAATATATTATTTCATTGATAATCTGTACTGTACTACGATACACTGTACTGTAATACGAAATTTTCAATAGTATCTTCGTGCCGCTTACTAATAATGCATTATGAGTTATTAAAAGCGTGAAGAGTCCTATTACCGGTATAAACAATACCGGTTATATAAACAATATGCCGTGTAGAATTACAAACTTTATTTATAACGAAAGAAAAATATTCCAGTATTAATGAATTACAACATAGCTAGCTGATACGTGTTCTGTTAAAATTAGAAACCATCAGCTAAACATTAAAAGTGTGCATATAATAAATATATGTACAGTTTTAATATATATGCTGTATATAAAAAATTGTTTCGTAATTAATAAAAAATGAATTTGATTAACAGATTTATAAAATGATTAAAAAGTAAACTAACGAACTGATAAATAAAAATGATATGTTAAAAATAATTGATCCATTTATTATGTACGCTTGAAGATTTATGAGAAAAATATGTACACGAAATTTAAAATATGCAAATTCACTTTGCAATTTTCATTTCAAAAATATAGTACTGTGTAAAAATAAAACTTATTTCAACAAATTTAATATATTTATGGAACCGAAGCTGAATATTCCTAATTTAAATTCATAGAAAGGAAAAATTGAGATACGTTCGGATGAATTAATAATATATAAGAATGATATGTTGCTAGTCTATTAACGCCTTGATTTTTTTAACATTAATATTACGAAGAAATCAAGACTAAAATAATTAGAAAACTTTTGCAGAACTATTTTACAATTCTGAAAAAATATTTTTAAATATCTAATTAAATATATATTTACTAGGAATAATGTTTGAAGAATAGTTGTTGAATTTGCATTCTGTAATTTATGAAAAACTAGTTAATATAAATTCCTTATTAAAGACAAAAAAATAATAAAACTGATCCGAAATATTTTTCATTCAGAAAAATGAATCTCTCTTCTTGATATTAATCTAATTTCCAAGAGTTATCAACTATATTTTTTATTTCCGAATTTTCTTTCATATTTAGACTTATGCATAAATATGTCATCTAATTCAAATAAAGACTATTATTATTATTAGATGTAATGTTTATACTTAGAAAGTTAATTTAATGACAATTAGAAATTTGCCTAGGGAATCAAGGGACATTGAACGAATTCGATTTAATCGAATAATTTGAGTTCTCGACTGCATTTTGTTTTAAATTCACTTTTATAAATTTGAAATGTGTTTATTTTTTGTTAAGTGTCGCTTTTCTAAAATCTCTGCTATGCAATTAATATTTCAAATTAAATTAAGAAATATAAATAAATAATATAGAGCTAGTAAGACATTAAATCAAGCTGATAACTATTAAATATGTTGTTTGATTAAAATAAAAAATAAAATAAATAAAAAAATTTAATATGGAAAAATAATAAGCCTGCAATTAGAAAATATGAAAAAAAATCATTTATTTTAAATATTGTTAACAAATTTCTACGTAACTCATCATTCACTTTTCTGGCAGTTAAGTTTCGGGAAAATATAAACCTTATAGAAAATGCATTTTAAGAAATTGGTTCTAAAAATATTTGTTTTCTAGTTAGAGTACAATTAATATCTGAAGTTCAATTGATTTTAAAAAGTATATTTTGAATTCAGTAAAGATTAATTTAAAATTACTAAATATTTTGTTTTGAAAATTTCATTATTAAAATGCAATTTTGTTTACAATTTATGTAGAGTATATAATATAAAGAAATAATTTTTAATTTTTTTAAACTAATATTTTTTTAATAACTATAAATCAAAAAAGAAATCAAATAAATAAATAGATCATTGATGACGACTCAACGTTCTAACCGAAATATAGAATATATTTTGACATAGGAGGCCGAAATTTCGTCAGCCATCTGGTGTCAGAAAACTGTTCGAATTATTTGCTACTGTTTTATGTGAAATTATTATGATAGAGAACGATATTTGAACCATACAAAAATGAAATTATACGATATGTAAGTCGAAACCGATATCTATTACTTCATCGTGTAGAGATGAAACTTTATAATTCCGAATATAATATTAAACGAGAAACAAGTATACAGTAAGAACCCTTTTTAACGCGGGGAATATGTTCCAAGGAAACAAAGCGCTAAATGAAACAGCGTTAAACGAGGTCATTTTAACACGTAAATAATGAGGGTAGCTGAAACAGGACAGTGAGAACAACAAATGTATACGTAGCATTTTTTAAATTTTATTTTGTAACATGTATTATTACTGTTATATTACATTAGCATGAAAATATAAATATCTGATTTTTATATTACATCATTAATATCAGATTTGAATTTTATTTAATTTTACTTTAAAAATTTAAAATATCTAATTCTATAACCAATAATCTTTAGAAGATTATTGGTTAGATTAGATTTGGAAGAGTTATATATGTCATATCTCAATAATCTTTATTCATTTCAAAGTATTTATATATACAATGTGTCTTTATTTAATATTATTTCACTATTATAATCACCAGAAAAAACTACTGGTAAATTAATTGATTAAAATATTAAAAATTTGAAGGCAGTGAAATGATATAAAGCTCTGTTTTCTTACAATTCCCTTCATAACAGTAAGAAAAACAAGATGGAAATCTACAATTATAGAAAATAAGGTACCAGTAGCAATATTTTATATACGAATTAACTGAAGTATACAATATTGCTTATGAACAATATATTACTTAAATTATAATATATTTGTTCTACATATAGATTTCTTTATTTTCATATAGTCATCATTAACTCATTGAGTGCCTTTGAACATGAATACTGTCAAAGAAATAGAACAAGCAATTACAAAAAACAATAAGCAGGTCAATAAAGATAGAATTTGGATTTTTATCCTATCCTGTCAATTTTATCATCTAAAAATATCATAATCTATCTATTCTAATATATTAAAATTATGGGATTCGATAATGTTTTTGAAATTTTTAGAAAAAAATAGAATTTTTCATAAAATCAGCAATAAAATGCTGAAAATTAAAAATATTGTTGATAATAGGAAAATATTAATTCTGTTAAAACAGTGGTTCTCAACCACTGTGCCATGACACACTAGTGTGCCACCAAACATTTGACAGTGTTCCATGAAAAATTAAGAATGAATTTGGTTATGTAATTAAATGAATCCTATATTAATAATGAAACGTGGTTGGCTATATTTATTATTATTATATTTATTATTATTTATATTCCCTTTTGCAGTCGAACCACTGTACCGATTTGTATAAATAGGGTATCGTTAGAAAAATCTAAACTTCTAATTTCTGTGATAGCCAAAATTTTTTGTCATTATTCATAATTTAAAAATTAAGGAATAAATCAAAATTTTTTGTCATTATTCATAATTTAAAAATTAAGGAATAAAAATTAAAATTGTAGTTTCTTTAAAAAGACAAAATCCACAGGTGGCATTATAACTTAATAAGGGCTGCCATTTAATGATCCCATGTATGAGTATGTCTGTAATCTGAATGTAATAAACAAGAATAAATACAACAATCTGTTAATAAAAATTTGTTGTTAAATCTATATTATTATTTAAAATATTTAGGTATGCAGCCAAATTTCAAAATATTAAAATGTGTTCCTCAACATAAAAAAGGTTAAGAACCACTGTGTTAAAATAAGCTAAATATATTTTAATTATTCATTTTTTGTTTGTATTTCACTGAAATTTAAGAAAAAATCGTAAAAACAAACTGTATATACCCTGAGTGCATTTAAAGGAGCATGGTACTTTTATTGCTTTACAGCAGTCACTCACTTCACAGGAAATTACAGCTAAACCTACTTTGCATGTCAGTGTGTGATATTTGATGCAGAGCAACAATAAACCATCTGTGATCCAATTAGAAGAACAGAAAATGTAATATAGCTGTTTAAGTAAAAGATGAGACCATATTCATGTATGTTAGGATTTTTTGATATAAATAAAAAAATTTATAAAAAGTACTAATAAAAATTGTGTAAATGAAATAAAAACAAGTTAATAATTATGAATTATTAATAAAAATGACAATATTTCAATGAATTCATGTAATTTTTTAATAATTATATGATGTAACTTCATTCAACAGAAGTAATTCATATTTTTTTTTTTTATAAATAATTTCTGAAAATTTTGGCTGAATCTCTTCATTCAGGGCTCATTTTGTGTAGCGGATTTTGCTGCTATCTAAAAATGTCAACTTATTTCATTGGATGGCTAAAATTTTATATATAAAAAAAATCATGTTTTCATCAATCTCATATACCAATGGTGTTCAATCTTTTTTACTATGTGAGTTACTTTTTTTAGCCATATACTAAGTTATTTGGTGATCTACTCTCTTTATAAAAATTCATTCCCCTAACCTGATACTGATTATGCACAACTATGCAGTTAAATGTGCTCACTCATTTCAGAAAACTCATTCTCCAAGCCCTAAAAACTTTATTTGTGTTTTTAAAAATTTATCACTTTTAATTATTTTAATAAAACATATATATTGGAATAAAATATTTATTTCTCTATTCCGTAAAACCAATGTCGGAAAAAACAACAGATTGATTACAAACTCGTAAGTTATAGAAAATGCTGGTTGGTTAAAAAAGAAAAAAGTTTAATGTGAAATTTGGCATTGTTTGGAGCTGGCAATATTTTCATAGTCCAGTGTGATATGAAGAAGTGGCCAATTGCAGATAATCATCCAAATGATCTTGTAATTTTGTTTCTTGACTTTTTATGTTGTTCATATTTGAAAAAGCAGATTCTGACAAGTATGTCAATCCAAAACACAACAGACTTTTTTGTGTAATATCAGTTAGTATTAGAAACTTTTTATGTGTATGTTTCGAAATGATAAGAAAATTATTGATTTGACAATTTTAACGAAAAATAAATAAACAATAGCAATACGCTTAAAGAGAATTAAAAAATAATACAAAATAAGAAATAAATTATTATGTTTTCAGTTTTAATTAAATTTGTGAGGAGGAATGACAAGAGAATGACCAAAAATCACTCTGCAATTGACCGGCCGATTGCTATTGATAGGTTGAACACCGCTGTCATATACATATAACAAAATGTGCAAAAAAATAAAATTCCAAAAAATGCTTACATTGTTATAAAGAGAACAAAAAATGCAATATACACTGAAAATTTCAAAAGATTCCAATGAAAATTAAGCAAGATTTCATAATTTAATTTTCATATTTTTTGCATATTAATTAAGCTTAATTTCAAAAATTGCCATCATCCAAGAGATTAATTTGCCTCCTTTAAAGAAAATTAAATGTATTTATTTACAAATAATTATATAGAAATCCAAAAGCAAAGAGAGAAATATTCTAAGACTGAAATTTTATATTAATGGAAAAAAAAAACATACAATTTTATATTCATTCAATGAAACTGTAATTATTTAAAATAAGTTCAGCTAATACAAATATTATTAAAGACACAAAATAAAATTTTACAAATATTCAAAAAAATATATAAATAATTCCTTAGACCCAGTTTTTACGAAATCCTATTAAAGTTCTTGTTAGACTTAACTATCAGTTATCTATTTTATAATTATTAGTATATATTGCTAGTTGATAGTTTAATGTCAGAAACTATCAATTAGTATTTATCTAGCAATTGTAAAGCAGATAACTGATAGCTAAAGCTAACAAGAACTTTAACAGAACACTGAAATTGGGCTATTATTTTTATAAAAAAAAATTTTTTTTATGATATTTATCATAAAATATTTTTTATTTAATGATATAAGCCAATCATTTTTTAATATTAAAATAAATTATCAATTTTATCTCCATTCCAAAAATATTTAAATTAAATAATTTCTAATATCAAATGGAAATTTTCTACAGATAGTATTCTATATTTTATTTATCACTATTGTAGTTATGTTAAGTATGAATTTACTGATATATCACCATACTATTTCAGATATAAAGTTATTGGATATGTTTTCTATTTATTAAATTATATTTCTAATTTTATATACAAAGTTTTAAAAATATCTTGTCAACTGATTGACTTGTTCTCTTCAAAATGATTTTGAAGAGAACAAGGTGGGAGTGTGCATGTGGTGTCAAAGATAAAAATGGAAAAAATGATGCAAGATAAATCTAGAATGGATAGGAGTACTAGTTTACACTAAAGTGTTTATTTTTTTGTAGTCATGAGAAAGGATAGCATGAATTATTGTTGTGGGGATTTCTGCTTCATGTTTCTTTGGTTTGTAGTTTATTGATGATGGGTTAATACTCAAAAGTGCTTTAAAATAAAAAATCATTTTAGTTCAATAAATTAACTTATTGTTGTGTATTTATTTTGTTTCCTGAACTAAAACTTTATTATTTATCACAATTAATGCTCATACAGTAAGACCCCATTTAACGCTGGGGATACGTTCCCAAAGAAACCAAGCACTAAATGAAACAGCATTAAACAAAGTCATCTTAACATGTAAATAATGGAATAGATGAAACAGAACAGTGAATAAAAAAATATATGTAACATTTTTTATTTTATTTTGTAACATGTATTATTATTACTATTGTATTATATTAATTACAGACATTTTTATTGCTAATATCAATTTGAATTCATAAAATCATTCATGAAAATCAAAAATATTCGAGTAAATAATTTATGTTGGGATGAGGAAGTTCTTCCTCATTTGACACTTTTTGTTTTTTCGTTAAGAAGTCATCTAGTTCTTTCTTATTTGACACTTTTTATTTTTTCATTAAGAAGTCATTTATCGTTGTTTGCCTTTTCCTCTTTCCTTTAGTAAACAATTGTCGATTCCGAGACATTACATCCATGAAACTTTGTCTTGCTTTTGAACTTCTATTGAAATTTGGATCATTTTGTATAACTGATTCATAATTTCCATAATAGTGGTTAAACTTGTTTTGAAAAAATCCGTTGCAAGTTCCTTTTGTTTCTCATCTTCAGAAACGCTTACTCTTGATGACCGATCATAAATATGAACTGTGACCACAGCAAACTTTCATATATACTACACTACATTCATATCAAACACAGTGTGAGAAGACATAGGAGTATTAAAGCAACAAATTCGTGCAATTTTGGATTTATGTGATTATAACGGCTTGAAAAACAGCACCAAAGTGAATCAATAAAACATAGAATTAAAAAAAAAAAAAACGAATTATATTAAAACAGCATTAAACAAAGCAGAGTTAAGTAGGATCTTACTGTATTTTTAATTTTATTGAGGCTTGATATTTGAAGAAAAGAACTTAAAAATTCAAGAACTCATAAAATGAGATCTATATATGAATATTCATGCTGCTAAACAGAATGCTTAGGTAAACTTAATACAGGCGGCCCTCGACTTTCGCACAATTCGCTATTTCGCACATTTTTTAAAATTCAATGGTAAATGCTAACGAATGATTTATATTGATCCAGGAAATCAATCTATTCAATAGTATGCATTGATTGTTGTCCATTCTGGGATTGCATTACTATAACACTGGAATGTTTAGCTCTACAAATATTTTTTCAGATACAAATGTCGCGAAATATGCAATGTTTTTCTTAAAATTTTAAATAAAATTAACATATGACAGCAAATATTTTAGTCTAAAATATTCAGCAAAATATATTAATTTTATTTAAAATAATAGCGCTTTAAAATTTTCAATTATTCTTCGAATCTGCAAAATATTGTAGATGCTAGCGTCGATTAAAATGACAAATAGAATGCCATTTTAATCGAATTAAATGGCATTTGCGAATGAATCGATTAATACAGCAATTCAATGACTTTGTATAATTTTCTAAATATATTTTCGGGATTTATACACGGATAATATGTATTTTTGCCTTCTTGAAGTCTAAAATTAGTGATCGATTTATATTGGAAGTCCTCTTACATTCGACTTATATACGATAACTACTTTATTATATTGGAAACAGTTATCGTATATATTCGAATATAAGTCGACTTCAAGTGTATACCGATCGTTACTGATGGGCATCTAGACGGCAGAAAATATATTGGTTCGTGTATTAGGTTGATATTTAAAATTTTTCTTAGAGCGTAACCGCTTTTGTGCACCATTTTATACATTTCTGCATAACGAAGTATGCAATATATATATACATATATTTAAAACTTAGATAAAAAAATTTGTTAGTAAATAAATTAAGCATTTATATCCGATGCATTTTATAAAACTATCATTACTGTTAATCTAAACGATTAATGAACTGTTGGAAACTGTATCCAAAATTGTTATACTACAAATTATTAACGGAAAATTTTGCCCGGTATATGAAGAAACTTGGCATTATTGTTTATAAGTGTATTTGATAATTTTTGATTTCGAAAACGTCCAAAATTTCTTGACTTATATTCGAGTAGAGTGGATCGGGGAAGGTAATCTGGGGAAGATGCTTATTTTTCTCTAATTCTTTAATATTTAAACAGATGGCGATAAAAGGTGGTTTATTATAACCTCTTATAAGCCCAACAAAAATATAGATCTATTATCAGATTATCAATTACTCGCATTAGAAATCGAAAAGTTTCCAGCGAGTGTTGAAATTTTCATCAAAAATTATACAATCACTTTTTGAAGTGTTATTATTAATGGAATAATGTCATCAAAGTAAAAATTAATATATGTAATGTGTAGTAGATACTTTAAAGAATGCGAACGTGTTAAGAGGCCAGAGTAGACTAATACGCGATTTTCCCAAAATGCTCATCTACACTTGTCCCAGGTAACAATATTTACAGGGCAAGAGCTTACCAGGGTTTTTCTCAAAAACCCTGGTAACCTCTAAATATTGTTTATTTAAAGCAAAAAATATTGTTTATTTAATATAAACTTTAATCAATATTCTTCATATTTACCAAAAAAATTTAAAAAATTTAATTTTATTTTTCATAAAAATGAACTTTTTTAATAAGTCAGGTAAGGCAGAGTACAGGGCGGTTTTTACTCTACAAAGTTGGACTTTAAACACAGGTATTTTAGCCGATCGTATAAATATTTGACAGGGTCGTTAACAATCGCATTGCACAGCTACTACCGTATAATTCATTCTTGAAAATGTTAAATTTGCGACAAAATTGTACAATTGTCAGCTACCCTACACTTACCCCGAAACAGGGTAAGAGCGCATGTGCAAGTTAAAAAAACATTGAAGTTTATTTACTCACGCTAATTAGCAAGAGCAGAATTAGGAACAATTCTACTATAAAATGCTTTTTACCGCATTAAGATAGGTTGTTTCATTTTAGAGTTAGCTTTTGTTAAAGATACAAGGATTGAACTCTGACAAGGAGGACAACCTCCATCCCAACGATTTCGATCGGCTACAGGTTGGGAGCAATCGAAACGTTCGTGTAAAAGGGTTTAGGTCATTATGCCTTCGTTTTTAAAAAATCGAGGTCAAATGTCATGACGCCGCGTTGGTTGAAATGAGTTCAATTTTTTAGGGATATAAGCGGCGCGATACGGCGTCATGACATTTGACCTCGATATTTTTTAAAAACGAAGGCATAGTGACCTAAACCCTTTTACATGAGTCATTTTTCGATTGCTCCCAACCTGTATGTTAAAGCCGGTAGAAATCGTTGGGGATGGAAGTTGTGAGATGGTATAGTGAAATACGACAAAATGCTTTTTATTAAATAAAAAATGGTTTATACGAAAATTTTAATTGATATTTATTAATCGTCATCTCGACTACGTTCACATTCCGTTCATTTCTTTCGAATAATCGCCCCTGTTGGCTTTTCTGACGTAGCTGCGAACCATGTTTATATGCTAGAAGAAGAAGTTAATAAACAAATTAAATTATAGAACACGAAAAAATAAAATTGAACGTGTTAAGAGGCCAGAGTAGACTAATACGCGATTTTCCCAAAATGCTCATCTACACTTGTCCCAGGTAACAATATTTACAGGGCAAGAGCTTACCAGGGTTTTTCTCAAAAACCCTGGTAACCTCTAAATATTGTTTATTTAAAGCAAAAAATATTGTTTATTTAATATAAACTTTAATCAATATTCTTCATATTTACCAAAAAATAGCACCTAATATGAAGTTATCTTAAGAATTATTGCACTTTTAAGATACTGTCAAAGTTGTGTGTGCTCTTCGGACGCGACGCGTTTGTAAATGTCGATGTGAATACTGGAATCGCATCATCCTTCGTGCGTTATCTCTGTCCATAGGTTTGTATTAACTTGTAGTAGAATACTACAATATCAAATAGCAAAATTTCACTTATCTTACAATAAAAAAGCCCGATAATGCACTTCCCCCAACTACGCCCTTACCCCAACCTCCACCTTATGTGTTTTGATTAATAAAAACTTTAAACACGTCATATTAAGTTGCATTTGGTTTAAATACATTCTTCCAATGTTTCGACTTTTAATTGTGTTTTCTCAGTAGTCCACATATTATTCACTAATGAAAATACTCATTCAATGGGGGCATTTAGATCCGGGGAGACAGAAGCAAAATTCGATGAGTTTAAAAAATGTTTTTAAATGATATGTGTTTCTCTGTGAAATATTTAAAAATTGCGCTCCATCTACATTGGCAAGATTCGCTATTCTTCGATCTTTTTATAAGTGAAATAACATAGAAACATGACACAGATTGTTCACAAAACGTGACACAGAAAACGAGTGTCATGTTTTGTGAACAATCTTTTGCACTCTGGTTTCTCAGTAGTCCACATATTATTCACTAATGAAAATACTCATTCAATGGGGGCATTTAGATCCGGGGAGACAGAAGCAAAATTCGATGAGTTTAAAAAATGTTTTTAAATGATATGTGTTTCTCTGTGAAATATTTAAAAATTGCGCTCCATCTACATTGGCAAGATTCGCTATTCTTCGATCTTTTTATAAGTGAAATAACATAGAAACATGACACAAAACGTGACACAGAAAACGAGTGTCATGTTTTGTGAACAATCTTTTGCACTCTGGTATTCAATTTATTATTTCAATTCAGAAAATAAAGGACAAAAAAGTAATTTTTGTAAAAAAAAATAAATCTAAAAGATAGAGCAGTGAAAAAAAAGACCTTTCTCTTAAATAAAGAACGTATTGTCACTGAAAAGTTCTCTCACGCTTCTCATAACCATATTAACAGAGCAAAAATGCGATTTTAAAATATATCAAATTTATATTTTATTACATTAATTATCTATAATAAAATAAAATTTTATAACCTGATATTTAATACGATTAACATTCAAGACATTTTATTATATATATGTGTGTTGATTTAAAATTTTATAATTATCAATCGCATTTTTAATGAAAACAAACAAATATAATGCATGAAATTTAAATTAATAAACGAAAATTAATAATAATAAATTTTAAAAACAAATTTATACAAAATAAACTTTGATATGCTTATCATCAAAAATTCCAATTATGATTAGAATTAATGAAAGTATAATTAATAATTGAAGCATTGTGATAATTAAAATTTATACATTCATTTTATTAAACAAAAACGTTGAAAATAGAATAATTTTATGATAATATTTTCCGCCTCTAACAAAAATTTGCTTCAGGTTTAATATGATTAGAATTAATGAAAGTATAATTAATAATTGAAGCATTATGATAATTAAAATTTATACATTCATTTTATTAAACAAAAACGTTCAAAATAGAATAATTTTATGATAATATTTTCCGCCTCTAACAAAAATTTGCTTCAGGTTTGAATATATTGAAAATCAGAATGGGTGATATTCTCCTTGGAGAATGCAGTTATCTAAAGACAGATTTCCTACTAATAAGATATTATTCTTTATAGACCTTCTAGTTAGAGAAAAAGAAATAAAAGCATTTGATGATAAAGAAAAAAATTTATTTCACAGAAAGTTGTTGGCAATCCGAGATGACTGAAGAAGAGGACGACGATTATACAGTTTTTGAAGATAAACCTGGATTGGCAGAAGATATGAAATTCTTAGCAAGTATGCCAGAGTTATGTGATGTTACTTTTCTAGTTGGAGAAACCAGAGAACCTGTTTGTGCTGTGAAAGCAGTTTTGGCTGCTAGAAGCAGGTAACACAGCATTTTAACTTATAAATTAGATTATTTCTAATGAACCAATTGATTTATATATATTCAATATATATTGTAATTCTACAGAATCCTAGAGAAATATTTCACTTAGAGAATTTTATATATTTTATTTTGTTCGTTATAATTATTGTTGAATATTTTGTTGATATCTAGGATTCTAGTAATGAAGACTCTTCATAATAATTCATTTTAAAGGCATTAACCAATGATATCCTGCAACATGCGACCAATTTGTAACAATGCAGATCGATGAAACTAAAGGATTTATAAATTAACAATTAAATGTGATGTTAATGGAAGAAACTGAGAGTACGCTGGAAGCTTGCCATTACTGTTCTCATTAATATAAACCAATAACGTTCTCTCTTTTAAATAAGATTAAACTAATGAGGTCATACGCATTAGGAACGAAAAATACTATTGGTTTATGTTTCTAAAATAATATATGTAGAAGTCATCTTACTTATTTCTACAAACCTGCTTTGCTTTCAATAATATATTCCTTTTTCTACATAAATTTTTATCTAAATTTAAAACGTTTTATAAAATAGAAAACAGAATTCTATATTCTACAATAATATAAAAAAAAATCTACTTCGAAAGTCGACTTTTCTCTATAGATTACTCAAAAATTTTAAAAATCCATTTATTGCATTTTTTCCGAATAAATTCCATTTTATTCACTCAAATTTATAAAATGCACATAAAACTCGACCTTTTTACTCAGCAATTCGAATCACTTTGAAAGATTCATAAAAATATTTTCACATTTTTATTTGACACGTTATATTGATGTACTTACGCATTGGTAAGAAGTGATTTTAAGATATTTGGTCCTAATACTCATGGCCAGAATATATCCACATATATTTAATTGGTTTCGGATATTAAGAAAATTTCTCTTAGCAATAGCATCAGTTTACAAATAATGTACTGTAGTTCTAGCTGTATCATCAACTTTACTTTATAATCTATTCCATAAAGTTAGTTGATAACATCAGTTGATATTTGTCAGATTAAAATCAAAAATTTTCCAATAGAACGAGAAAAAGTTATTTTTCTGACATTATATTAATTTTTATAAAAGGTATGAAGCAAATTTTTTTCATTAACACTTTTCAGTTTTGTTGATAAGTCATTTCTAAAATTTTTCCTGCTTTTTTTTATAAATCTCCATTATTTGTGTTTAATGGAAAATTAATGATATATGTAGAGCTCTAAAAAGTATTTTTAGCGCTTTACATTTATCATTAATCATATTTTGCATATATTATTAATCGCGTAATCGTATTATATTGTGGCTCACGGCTAGGTATAATTTTTTAAAATTGTTATTAAAATCGATACGATATACAATGGTTTTAATAATTAAATATCTTTTGATTTTTTTTTATTGAGATATTGTCTTCAATAGAAATTCTTGAATGTCTTCAATAGAAATTCTTGATATGAGTTACTTCGTTGTAGGTTGAATGTTTATTAAATCCAGAATAATATATTTTCAACCTATTCCATTTTTGATATTTTTATTCAATTTAAGAATATATATATATATGAATATATTCATAAAATGAATGTTAATCCTGAGTTTTCTCATAAGTCTTTTGCTTTCGTCATCATTAATTCACTCGATGTCATGCTCTTTTTCGCTAGATAAATGCTTCTCATCATTATGTTTATCATTAATTGGCTTTCTTTACTTTTTATCATTAACCAGCTATCTTTCTTTATTCCTTGAGAAATTCATGTTAATTTTCTCAACAGAAATTGTAATGATATGCTATCATTCGTTTATTAACTATATGCAGATTTTTTCCGTCTCTCTGTTATCTTCTATTTTTACAGGTTGTTTTAGCCAAATATTTTTTATGTATTCTAATGCATTTTCGTATAACAAAACAGCAATGATTTCCGTGCATTAGGGTATTTCACAAGATCCTTTACGGACTGCAACAACAGCCAACGTTTCCGAAAGAATCGGCAGCGAAGAAAAGAGAGTCATTTAAGGAAACAAAATTGAAATTGTTCCTCAAAAGAAGCAGCGAGCCCATCATCAACATTCATTTCCCTCAGGTAATTGTATCACGACTTTCTCTTATTACATTTCGAGATTGGATATAAAAATAAGATTTGTTTTTCGTGTTTTGTTACAAACTATATAATGGCTAACGAAAAATCTCGAAAAAATAAAAATTAAAATAAAACATTTTATGTTTAATAATAACAATAATAATAATTTTATTCTCTCTTTCATTATACTCGAATTCGAAACAATTTTATTCTTAACATTATTAATATTTATAAATAAACATGAGATTTTAAGAAAACAATATTTCATTATGTTTAATACTTTATGTTCGCAATATTAATTTTTTAATTGGTAAATTTTATATAATAGCTTAAACAATTTATATATTTTTATCATAAATTATGAATAAAAATATATATAATGATTTTTATATAAGATCTTTAATGTTTATAGGAACATTTATGTTATTAATTAACTTTTCTTCATTCTGTTTTCCGTTGTTAATTATTAAAATTTTCGTTTAAAAATATCGAAAAATATATCTTATACGCCTAGCTGAAAAATTAAATCTTATAAAATCGAATTTTAAAAATATATATATTCTTCATAGCATCTTTATAACCAAAGAAATATTTTGTATCTCTAACGTATTCATTTAATTCAGTAGAGTTTTTTATCTTATTTTGTTTATAAATTCGAGAACTTTATGCAGATGCATAAAATTTTATATGTAAAGAAGGAATTTCACCAGTTATGTAGATATATATATATATTTTTTCAATCGTATATTTAGTTAATTTAAGAAATTTTCATCAAAACTGCAAGGCGCAAATTCATTATTCGTGAGGATAATAAAATAAATTTTGCAGTTAGGCAGAAATGGTAATGAATTTCGTTTACAATTACTAACAAGTAAGTACAATTCACCAAATTAAATTCCCAAACTATTTTCATTAATTTTTAATAGTAATCGGAAACAATTGTCCACGTTTAAGTAACAATTATCTATTGTTTCAGTATAAATTTTGTATGCATCCAAAAATAATATTTTTTCATATATTATTCCCTTCGAATGGTATTCAAACATATAGATAATATAAATATATATGTATATATTTTCTAAAATATATATAAATTTTTTAGGCAGAAATAGTAATGAATTTCGTTTACAATTACTAACAAGTAAGTACAGTTCACCAAATTAAATTCCAAAACTATTTTCATTAATTTTTAATAGTAATCGGAAACAATTGTCCACGTTTAAGTAACAAAAGTCATTAAAAACATAAGGATTATATTGATTTTTAAGGAAAATAAATGATATATGCAAGTTGTTTTCTTAGGCACCGATAAATGCTCATCAAACATTAATAGTTGAAGAATTCGAACCTGATATTTTCCGCCAGATGATCGAATATATACATACAGGATGTGTCACTCTACAGGCAAGGACACTTTTAGGTAAGTATAATCAATAATCGTATTATATATGTAAACCGTTTCATATTTTATTAAAATTTCCATTTATGATTGATTTAATGTTAAAAAATTTATAGATAATGCGAAAAAGCGAGTAGATTGTCTAAAATTTCTGATTATCACTGAGAAGAATATGAATTTTTATTTTTTCTTTCTTGATTCTTTCTTATCAAGAAGAAAAAAGAAATGTTTCAATTTAAGAATGAAAAGAACTACTAGTTCAATTTTGTAGAGCAGCGATTCTCCAACTATGACACTACGCGTACCACTGGTGGCATGAGAAAGATTAAACTATTTCTGGAAAATTACATTTAAATAATTTATTCAAATAATAAAAAGCTGGTATAAAAAAGTAATTAAACTATATCTTCTATAAGAAATCTATTAAAACTATCGATTACTGCCTTTGTCAGCTCTTTGTCACAGACACAAATGTCCAGGCTTATTGCTCTCTAGGTTATATTAGAGTCCCTAGATCAGTGGGTTCTCAACCACTGTGCTGCGGCACATTAGTGTACCGCCAAAGTTTTGACGGTGTGTTCGAAAAATTAAGAATGAATTGTATGCATGTATAAGAACTGTATGTATGTAATTTATGAATCATAATATATTAATAATAAAACTTAATTGGCTGGATATCCCTTTTGCAGTCGAACCACTGTACCACTTCCTATAATAAGGTATCGTTAGAAAAATCTATCCTTTGAATTTCTACGACAGCCGAAATTTTTATCGTTATTCATAACTTAAAAATTAGGATGTGGCTATTTATACATACAATATGTATACGCAATTGGCTATTTATACATACAGTATGTGACATTGGCAATAATTCTGGAAAATGGATGTTTATATCCGGATTTTCGATATAAATCCCGTTTTATTGTATTTATTTATTTGTTTTTTTCGATCGAATGTGTTTCATTTTATTATATGTCTTTTTTTTATTTACGATTCTTCCAATATCATTGAATGAAATTTTTTAGGTGGAAGTTTAAGTACCAGAAATTCGTGGAGAAACAAAACTCTTGTTATAATATAAGAGTGAAGAATATAAACAAAAAAGAAGTTCTAATGAAACTTTCTATGATTCGTCCATTTAATTTTGTCCTAAGGCCGATAAACTGAACATTTGCTTTCGTTTATCCGACTGGATGAAGTAGAAGATAATATGGTGGTTAGCAGTGAACATCTGATCAGTTCTCAATTTACTGGCCAGAATGAGAGTACAGTTTGGTTTATCGCTCGTGGTGCCTGATCAAATTGCTGTACCATAAAATTTTATTAAACTTTCAACTGCTGTTGGTCATATTTGCCGGTTTTCCCACAGCGTGATAAAATTGCGCTCACTTTTATGTTAAAATATCGAGACTTTTAACAGATAAAAGTCAAAGAATCGATGCTATTTAATAGTTTAAAAATGTTTTGTATTTAAACGTTTTTTTTTTCTGATTATTAAAACAACGCATACTTACAATTTTACATTATTTTAACAATAAAGAAATAAAAGATTAACAGTTTTACAATTTCTGTAATCGCTAGTAATTATGATTTAATAATCATTAAACTAACAATAAATATTAGAACTAAAATACTTCAAAAATATTATTTTAATAATTATTTAAACCTGATACATGTTTCTAAAAAAATTAAGATTATTATTAAATTAATACACGCGTAATTCTGCCACAAAAATATTTTGTTCTACTTGAATAAAAGTTTTCTGTTATAATTATAGAATGATGTCGCTTTAATTAAATATAACGAACTAATTATTCACTTTTAATTAATTTAAGACAAGATTTTATACGACGTTTTCAAACTTTGCTTATTATTATATTATTAATAGTCAAACGTGGCTGCTGGCTGGATGTCCCTTTTTGGTAGAACTACTGTACCGATTTCTATAAATAGGGTATTTTTAGAAAGGTCTAATTTTTGGATGTGTGCGACAGCACAAATTATTTGTTGTTATTAATAATTTAAAAATTAAAGAATAGAAATTAAGATGAAATTGTACTTCCTATAAAAAGACAGAATTCGCAGATGGCGCTGTAACGTAATAATGGGTGTCATTTTACGATTCCCTCTTGGATTCCCTACACGAGTTCGGAGGTGTTTTTGTCGTTATATACAGCAGGGATGGTCAACTTGTTTATCACTAAGATCGACTTTATATGTTAACAATGAGTTCGCGATCTACCTTCGAAATTCTTCGTTTGATGGTGAGAGTAGAGATAGGAGCCAAAACCACATATCCCAAAACGACATTAGCCCAAAACGAGATATCCGG